>MIQA02018564.1:0-10438 GCA_001887855.2 Sclerospora graminicola
TGAAATTGAACTGTGATATTTCTATTCAAATATCACTTATGTAATGGTACCCCATTACATCCGTCGTATAGCAACGGCAACATTTCTCTTTCTCCATGGAGGCATGCAAACCTCTTCTTGTGACCACTACCATGGAGAAAAGGCCTATGCAATTATCGGGTATTAATTATATAAGTCAAGCCCGGTACAAACTACCGGTACTATTTACCGGTATTCAGTCCAATTTTGGTGCAAGTACCGGTATGTGATACCGACCAAATCCAATTTTGATACTAATTTTGGTATACCAATACCTGTCATGTTAATTTCGGTAGTAAACCCTACCGAAGTGGTAATTTCAGGTCTCGGTTGGAAACTATGGTATCAGTCTCAGCAAATTTTGGTACAGTAGTTCTCAATTTGCCGTCAAGCCCTCACCCAACAAGGATGGGGAGGGTCCGGACGAAATGAAGGAAGCCTACGGATGAACGGCCTGTGCACGGGGCCAGGCCCCCCATCACGGGCTAGCTGGTCGAAAGTCCAGGAACCAAGGGATGCACAGTTACTTCACTCACCGAGGAGTGATGAAGTAGCTGCACCTACGACTCCGGAAGAGGCTGCGGATGAACCGGAGCCACCACCAGGAACGACCGACGCCTTAGAACCTCTTTTTCTTCGGAAACATTCTGAAAGAGCCGGTCATTTTATACCTAGTTCTGAGATGTTGAGTCCAACAGGTCAACTGTTGGATAACTCAGAAATCAGAATCTTTTCAGTAACGGTACTATTGTCGAATACAACAGACAGTAGTATCAATTCAGTGGTGGGCACAGCTGAGGCTTGGCGAAATGGTAGTAACCAGGCCTCCCAGCCTTCACTGTGGATGCAAGCATGGCTAGCCGCTACGCAGCAACGGATTGAGGAAATCTATGGTAAAGCTAAACGGCCAGCGTCAAGACTGTCGCCCAACGTACAACGATTTCCACATTTCAAAGAAGAATATGACTGTCCTTTCGACTTTTTGGAGCACATCGTGGGCAAAAAGACAAAAGAAGGGGCACAAAGAATAGTAAGAGCAGTACTTAGCGTCCAGACGTCAAACAAGTCCTTTGAAAGGATACTTCGGCGGATGTTAGAACAAGAAGCTTTCCACAAAAACGGTCAAGAATCGCCACCATTGACAGGATGGGCGGCGAAAGTACCAACTACGGAAAAGTCACCAGTGACTACAGTAGTCATGATACAATTTCTTTTACGTGGAATTTATGATGACTCATTTCGAGCTACAGCATGTTGGAAACAAACTTCGTTATACGGAGGCATTTCAAGAACATGCATTATGGAAATACAGCAGTACGCATTCCAGAAGAGATATCTAGCTGGGAGGAAAGTGTACGATTCTTATGGTTCAAGTGTTTTAGCCAATGGGATGGAGTAACAGCTTATGCAAGGACACTTCACTTCTATACAAGAAATATCGCGAACAGGCTCCCGCCTGAATATAGCGATACGATGCAAGTGATGATGACGGAGAATTACGGCGTCAACGCCACTTCCTGTCAGACAAAATTTCAATGCTTACGGTGGGGTTATTGTAGCTCTATCGCAGCTAGGTTATGGCAACTACGAAACGGACCGATCTTTTTCGAAAATTTCGATGTCCGTCGAGAGAAACCATCAATTTCATTAGGGCCCAGTGTAGGGCCCAATTACGTATAGTTTCTCCATTGGAGCTACAGCAAACAACAACAAGAGAAGCCGGAAGACGTCTGCTATTATGTATCCAGTGCATTAGTAACACCCAACCAGCACCGCTTTCACTAGCGAGAAGATACTTGGAGACCGCTCAGCCGCGACTCTATGAAGATCCTGAGGCAACACTTAGCTCATGGATTAGGTCATTTATAGTAGCCAATAGTTGATAACTAACATGGACTACCTTACACGTAACATTTTGGTACAGTACCTATTGTACCGGTGCCGAAAGCAGGTCTTTGCACTTTATGGTACACTGTACTCACTTTATGGTACAAGGTACGGGGGGCATGGACACTTAGTTTAATTTCCAACTTATAAACTAGTCTGGCACAGACTATTTCCGAGCATCCCTGTGTTCATTAGCTGTGGTTCTCAGGTCTGTGTAAGGTAGCACAGCTCAAAACTCAGGTTCAAAATTAGTCTGGCACAGATGCTGTATATTTATTTAGGACTAAAATATATAGTTAGCCTAAAAATAGTAGTAGTAAAATGTAGTTCTAATTAGTCTTAACTATTAGCTACTATAAACATATGCATTCTAGAATGTAATCTAGGCTCAGACTTATTGGGTGTGGTACTGTCACGTATCACAGACACTTGATCTTGGTCGACACTTGGGAAATGGGTATCTGGTGCTGGAAGATATTCGAAGACGCACTGTGAACTTATACGTAGTCTAATACCGTCTTCCCGAGTTGAGTATGATCGTGCTTCATATTCTGCCACTGCTGCAACTTGGATTTTGCAGTTGTTCCATATAGTCTCGAGATGGTCAAACGCATCTCTCAGTATGCCTTGAAAAATCGTTTGGTTCCGAAGCTGCCATAGCCACGCAACACCAATCCCGCACAGGCCATTCCATAATTTCTGAAATACCGCTGTGTAGGTTTCATCGTACCACCCATGTTGATGCATCATTGCCTCCTTTATTCTTGATCCAATTGGGGGCGCCTTTCGGGACACCACCGCTGTTTCAAATAGAGATAACTCCCTATCGGTTAGAATGACTCCTCGCCATTGCTGGATCAGCCGACGCCAGAAAGCTTTCGCTCGTTTACATTCCCAGAGGATGTGACTGATATCCGTCCTTGTGGATGTGCAGGTACGATCTAGTTCGCAGCTGCGATCCGAGGTTGTCCGGATATGAAAAGTATTTAACTGCATAGTTACCGCCCTAAAGTGCACCCAAACCTGATAATTTGTCAGCATATTATCATGTTCCCATACCTTATTCAACTCCACATCTTGTAAGCCAGCCCACCAGGAACTTGTCGTGCATTTGGTCTTCCACTTCAATAGCACCTTTGGTAATTGGGGTGCTATCCCATGAAAATACAGTTTCAGGAACCCTCG
This sequence comes from Sclerospora graminicola, assembly GCA_001887855.2. NCBI lineage: Eukaryota > Oomycota > Peronosporomycetes > Peronosporales > Peronosporaceae > Sclerospora > Sclerospora graminicola. Next base: position 3,091 of record MIQA02018564.1, read on the forward strand.
TCTTAATTGATACCATATTTTTCTTATCGGCGTCGAATCTTCGACTGACCATCCTATCAGATGCAAATCCGGATGGGGTTTCAATACGACGTAATCATCTTGAGGTGAGGATATGTCCTCCTTATCCTGTAGTGTACTCGAGATCATTCTCCATATTATGCCATCCGCTTGTTGTGTGAGTATGCATGAATCGTTACTGTTCGTTGCTACTCCTCTGAGCTTCCCGGGAGACACAAGTGACCACTCGAACGATTGTAGACAGGCCGGACCTCGATCCATTTGGATTGGTGGTCTGACTCCAAGCGTTTGACCGATTTCTACTCTCGGTGAAGCTAGAATTATAGCACAAAGCCATCGTCCTATTTTGGCGTACGTATGGGATTTTTCACTTATTCCAGTAACCTGCCACGTAAACATTGTTTTTGTTAGTCTGGTTATACCTAAATCTCTGATAGCCATTCTTGGAATTCGCTCATATTTCCGTGGTACTAGTACATCCGCTTGCACTTCTTGTATCCACGGGTTAGAGCTCCACTGATATGTTCCCCAGAAAGGCAGCACGGAGCCTGGGAGCAAGTCGTGATAAGGATACTCATCAATATCAATAGTTACAGTAATAACATCTGAGTGGCATAATCCTTGACTTTTCACTGCCAGACCATTTTCCATGTCGCGTATCACCTTCGGTAAACTCGTTTGAGTATATCGCTGCAATTTTTCCTTCTGGTCCGAGTCCGGTCCTAGCCATTCCATTATAGTTCTTCTAATAGTCCTGGTTGTGGTTTCGCGTACTGGCTTCCCTGCTTGACAGACTTTATAACCTGTTGTAGGTGAAATCCATGGTCCTGTTGAACAATCGGAGCCAATCCCATGTAGGTCTAACAACGCTCGTTGGTAGGTGTCTCTCGCAGCGATCAACCATTGGTAAGTCAATTTAAATCTTTGGACCTGTAAAGCAACCGGTATCGATATTAAGCCTACTCCTCCCGCCGCGTGCGGTGTAAAGAGTAAGGTCGGTGATATCTTGTGCCGTTCCTTGTCGGCTATGGTGCTGTTTCTCCATATAAATGCCTTCTGGATGTGAACTAATTCTTGTAATACGTCCCCAGACGGATCAACAATTCGCGCTGTAAATAGCATAGACGGGATCGCAATAACATTAAATAATTGCACTCTCTCCATAAATGACGTACCACATTCTGTTGCTGTCGCCAGACGTCTTTTGATGGCTTGAATTCTGAGTGCCCAATTTATACTGCGTAGATTCGCCCATCCAAAGTGATAACCTAAATATCGAATGGTTTCTCCTTCCGGTATTACCGGTAAAGTGTACCATTTTTTTGGTACAACTTCTGAATTTAGGAAGAGAAACTGACTTTTGGCTGGTTGGATATGCAATCCTGATAGGTCCCCGAATCTCCGCACAATTGCTAAAGCTACTGGAGCTTGCTCCGCACGTTGAATAAAGATCGTCGAGTCATCCACAAATGCTGAGAAACGGTGTTGTACCGAGCTGTCACATCTGAGGGGGCTTACCCCGGTTAACTGTTCTTCCTGTAATAATGCCAAGGTCAATGGCTCCGCTGCTATGATGAAGAGCAGTGGAGCTAACGGACATCCCTGACGGATGCCTGATCGCACTTTTAAGGGCGTCGAAAAGCTATTATTTACCATGAATTCTGCTGTTGTCCCAGCATGAAGTCTGTTCAATAAATCGATGAAACCATCCGAGAATCCGAATAAACTGAGGACGGTAAATAGGTAATCCCGGTCCACCATATCATAGGCTTTGCTAAAATCTAGGAACAGTATCCCTGCGCTATGTGCCGCTGATTCTCTCCTCATTTCTTTATACGTGTCAAAGGTCGCCTGCATCATGATTACTGCCTTATCCATTCTTCGCCTCGCTACGAACCCTTGTTGGGTTTCTCCAATGAGTTGTCCGAGAAAAGATTGAAGCCGACGGGCAATGATTTTAGCAAATAATTTGTATCCCGTAGTTAGTAACGAGATTGGCCGATTGTCAAGAGCGTCACTGGAGTCGCCTTTTTTCTTAACGGTATAACTACCGCCTTTACGAACGATGTAGGTGGGGTTGCTCCAGCTAGAATCTCATTAAATTTTTTTTTGTTAATGGTCCGACGAGAATATCCGCAAAATCCTTATAGAAATCATTACTCAATCCGTCGTATCCAGCTGCTTTTCTACGGGCTATACCTCTAATCGCCCATGCGACATCTTCCTCGAGAATATCTTCCATTAACATCATGTTTTGTGTATCAGTTACCATTCTATCCCTTGGCACTTTCATAAATTGACAGATGTCATTCATCAATGTGGAGGTTTTGACGACTCGGTGACTACAGCTTAGAATACTTCTCCAAGTGGCTGCAATCTGGAATGGAGAGTGAGGTCTCGAATGCCGGACCTGATGTTGCTTGTATTCTAGTCACTGTCTGATCCCGTTTATGTCCGTTTGAATAACCACCGAACATCTGCTGCAGATCTGTGTAGACGCAGTCCCTTGCGGAAGGACCTTTCTTTACTCATGTCATCTGCTAAAGCCTGAACAATATGTTTTCGAAGAGTCGCGTTATCCCGAGCCGTTCGCTGCAGATGCCGCACCCGCTTGCGTCTTCGTCTCGCCACCTTCCGTCTGACATTGTAGATTATGTTTCGACACTCATCAATGGAATTATCCCAATAAAGTTGAGATTTGAGTTGTCAGGGTTTGCATTAACAATAACATATCTCGAGTGTCTTCTCGAGAACCCGGGAAAGGGTAAGGCATTCGTCTGTTTGCCAACTGTAATCTTGAAACACTTGGGTCTTTTAGGCATAGATACAGTTGGTTATGGTCAGAATACACTGACGGAGCTTCCACAGCTACCCAAACCACCCAACTTTTCCAGTGATCTGATACGTAAAAGCGGTCGATACGGCTTGCTTGATTACCTCGCCAATACGTAAAGTGATCTGTTGGGTCAAGCTGTAATTCATCTATAACAGGTGTCATAAGAAGGCGCGCGTCCCACAAGTGCCAGGACGCGACCAGTCTTGAGAGAGCACTACTCTCAGGTCGATGCGATCGATTTCCCCCTAATCGATCTAATATTGGGGTGTCCACGCAATTAAAATCACCTCCTATTATGCAGCTCGAGGGTTTACTGGGGAACATTTTTTTATGTCGCTGAAAAATGATTCCCTACCAACTGCATCCCCAGAAGGCCCGTACAAATTAATCAAAGTGCAGTCATTCCATTGGACTGCAATTACACGGTTCGTCCACCAAAACTCAAAACATGGGTGAATTTGGTCTACGATATCGGGCACAATCAATATCGCTACACCTCCTTGCTTGGAAGGGTGCACACTCCAATAAGACAACTTTTGTGATTGATGAGTCTGTCCCCATAACAAAGCCCATTGTTTCGCTACTTCGTCACGTTCCGAGGTGTTACTATGTGCGTTTCTTGGAGAAATATAATCTGTGCTCGATACTCCGATCCGCCTCTCTTCCAGGAATATAGCCAATTTGAGATATCTTTTTTCGTAAAACCCCTGACATTTTGGGATAATATTATTGATGTCAAATTCATTGGTTCATCCCGACTTATATGTTTTGACGGCGTATACTCCATGTCTTTCAGAAGACGATGTTTCGTAAAAATGTCACTGTTGTTCATGGCAAAATGTTCATGGGTAGAGGAATGATTGATTGCGGAGCCCTTAGTAACAGCTGGGGTCCTGCTGACCGTATTCCTCTGTGGCTATGTTTTCCTTGACCGTTGTCTGGATTGCTTCTTCTGAGTTCATGTACTCATATAAGTCTTTCCATGCTGTCTGTTCCCTTTATTCCAACGCCGTGAATTTTGCTTCGTAATCAGGGTTTTCAGACATTACCTTAATATGCCGCTGAAGTAGGCATAAAATGGTATCAGTAGGGTTATAATTATTCCCGAGCATCGCCGCTAACTGCTCCGCAAATATATGCCCGCTTAACAGCATAGTCGCCAGAAGGAGTACATGTCTCGGTGCGAGCAGTTTTGAAAATTGTATTGCCGCCGTACTGGATTTTACGTAACCGCGCCCATTCTTGGGAGCTATTAATTATCGCCATTTTTTGACTTTGAGATTTCATTACTTTATAGCGGTCTTCCCATTCCGTAAACCATTGCCCAGGTATGTCCAGAAGACCTTCCCTTTTGCCTGCTTCCACCACCTCCAGCCAGCATTGCTCTCTCCACTTTTTCGTTAATTCAACCAATACACTTGAGTGAACACTGTCTAGGATATAGTGAGTCCCAGGAACATCTTTCAATAAATGTAATAGCCGATTGCCTTCTCTTTGGGCCGCCTTAACCCACAATGTTTTCGTGGAGCTGATCAATGGAAATGGCACGCCCGTTTGTTCTTCCCATTGAAGGAATAAATTATGCCATGTGATGTTGAAGTCTTTTAGCGAGAGTGGGTTTGATGTAGCCTCCTTCTCACATTTCATGAATTCTTCCATAAGTTCACGCTCTACTGGTACTATCTCCATTGATTCGGTGTTGTCATCATTATGGTCTCGACGACACAGCCGTTTTGAAAGGGGGCTATGACCGCCTCCCGCGTCCGAGGTGTCCTGTGAACTGTCTCCTGTATCGGATGGCTTATAGTCCGAATCTGAAGTTGATCCATCAGATATAAGTAATATTTCTTGTTCCGGTTGAGTATCCGCCCACACTTTGTGATACCATTGTTCCAGAATTGGTTTCGAAATCTGATATTTTTGAAGGAAATAAGATGCCGTTGCTGGGTCCTCCAAGTTAGCCTCGAGTAGCTTTCTTGTTCCGGAAGTGACAATTTACTAACAGTATCTGATAGGAAATGGAGCAATTCGCGCATCCTCGAATCCTTAGTTCTGATAATGTCAGCAATTTCACATTTTAAGGCATGGTGAATGGTCGGCCCATTTAGCCGGTGAAGAATGTCCTCAATCTTACCATCCCACTCGTCTGGGTCCCACGGTGAACAATTGCATTTTTAGTTACAATGCCTTCATCACTTTCCACTATCTCCTGCGATATCTCTCGAATATCCGACTCCAGTGCTCCTTCTTGTCCGTAGTGCACCTTATCATCGTAATTTTTGTCATCACTACTTTTATTCATGTCAACATCCTCCGTTGGCCACTGTCTTTCACCACTTAATATCGCGGCGTAATGTTGACCACTGTATTCGAGTATGATCGGTCGTTTGCCATGATAATCTTGTACCGTAACATCTTTCATAAAAAATTTTATCCGTTCGTAGAAAACACTGAGCGTTATTGGATATTCTCCACTTATTTGATACGTTTTCCTCGTTTCGTCCGCGTTTCTGGCGTAAACAAATTGAAACCCGGTACCTTTGCACTTGGCGGATGGCTGAGCACGTAGATATCTCGTTGTAGCATTGTACTTATCGACATCAGCGTGTCGTTGCTCCCCCAAGATTGGCGCGGGATATTGTCGTGAATTTTCGAACTACTTTCAGCAAATTCCAATAAATACTGTTGGAATTGCTTCCGCGATTCTTTGGATGACAAATCCAAATTGGTCCGACCTAATTTCTTGAGGGTCGATTTCCTTGCCTCATGAGAGAATTTGTCCTCGAAGTCCATCAAGGCTCTTGCTAGGCAGCCTTCCTTTAAGGCTTTAGTCATTTTTTCCAATGCTCCATCGTTTTCTATTATTTTTGCCGATCCCGTTAAGGATTGACAAACTGCATAAAGTTGACAGTTACCAGTTGGAGGGGTCATGACTTTTCGCATGCCCAAGGCGTCAAATAACTTTGATACTGACATTAAATCTTGCGGACAATCATCCTCCCAATTCAATGGTTCCATTCGTGTAATAGGCCCGTCAACTTTTTCAATTTCATCTATCACTTCTGTAATCACGTTCTTCGCCCTTCCTTCCAACATTAGAAATGCGCTCGCCTTTTTCTGAAGAATTACTTCATATTCTTCCTTAGCCTTCACTTTTTCCAACTTGGATTTACGCTTTTTCGATATCTGTGGGTTGCTATCTTGTCTATCCTTGCCTTGCCCAATCGATGGCTTGTTGCTGATTGGGTGAACTTTCTTTTCACGTGATTGTTGTATGTCACGTTGTAAACTTGAGGCCACCTGAGGGATTGGCGCCTTTTCCTCCTCATCCTCTGCTGACTGTGCCCGGCTTTGAGGCCTACTTTTCTTCTTTGTTACCGTGATCCAGTCTGGTAACTGTTTCCGTTGCTGCATCTCACGTTGAGGGACTGCAGGCTGCTTGTCTTCTTTCGGACTTTCACTTGGTACCGTTGTTTTACACGGAGTGACGCAGGTCACTTTTGGTTCACCTGGGTTTTCAACGTCTGTCGTTTCTGATTTCTCTAACTGATCAACCTTTCCTTTTTCGGCCAGCTGTCGCTCCCTAACTGCATCCACTTGCACTCTTAATTCTTCCATACTCCTAAACGTTTGTGTAGGCGCCTCGTAAGATTTCAACTCCTCTAGCTTCACATGAATACAATTCTTCTTCAGGAGGTCAGAAAGTGCAGTTACGCATTTCCGCATTGGATGACCTAGTTCACCACACCGTAAACATTGTTTCTTGCCCCGCATACTTGGGTGTTCGATTATTATCATCGTATGTCCCCAATAGATACGCTTGATATCCAGTAAGGCCGTCGGACAGGCATCCGACTCCACAATGAATTCCCATAACGTTGATGTATCAGAGAAGGGTCCACTTTTGTCTAGATCGTCCAGCTGAAACTCCATTCCTAGAACTTTTTTGAGAAAATTTGAGAGCTTCAATAAATCCACTGATCTAGTCACATTCTTTAACACACATGAATAGAATCATTTATGCTCGAAACTTTCTCCATTACTTTCCCTTTGCCTTCCTCACGCCGAACCACTCTTTCCTGGTGCTTGATGGTGTAAATTTTTGAGGACATGATCGTGTCGATGGAACGGAACAGTAATACCATCAAATTTCCGGGCCATGTCCCGTCTGAAGAAGTGAAAGTACAATGCGTGCTTGCTGCTGTCATAACTTATACTTTTGAGCTGCGCTATCATTTGCCAGAGCGCCGGGCTTCCTGTCCCTCTCGTCGTCGCTGCTGTTGCGATGCTCTCTCGAATGCTTTTTGTACTCAGGAAAGCTTCCTTAATGATGTTCTCACCTCTCAAATCGAGGACTAAACACCCTTCCACCTGTGCTCTGATAGTGTGTACCAGCTTCACTTGTTCCTCTGTTTTCATAATACGCTTTAAAAACTGAGGTAACTTCTTTGCAATGATTGTCCCTTCAACAAGTCCTTGGACAATTCTCCACTC
>MIQA02018570.1:0-18916 GCA_001887855.2 Sclerospora graminicola
AAACACTTCGATCCGGAGAAGATTCCCGTGGTGATCCTATATGCCAGTAAATGGGCCATATCGGCCGCACTGGTCCAAGATCACGATGGAGGTTATTGCCCGGTGACGTTCACAAGCCGAACATTGAAACCGAATGAAGTTAACTATGGCATTGTGGATAAGGAAGTGCTAGCGTTGTTACGTGTGTTGGATGTTTGCTATTCTATGCTGGTAACTAGATCAATTAAGGTATTATCCAAACGATCTAGTCTGGCGTGGTTACTATCCGCGAATGGTTTAGACGGAAGACTGGGGCGATGGGCAGCGGTGTTATCTCAGTGGACTTTGGAGATCATTAAGTGCACCAAGGGCGAAGAAGAAATTCTTGGGACGCTGGCAGCCAGCATCACGCCCCGATCAGAAGTCGATGAAGCCCTGATCGAGGTCGCTCCTCGGAAGCAACCACGTGAATCGATCATTATACCCCCACCGATCGTCGGCTCAGAAGAAGATCTGATCGTTGTAAGCTTCGACGGATCAGCGAGTGTGAAGAAAGGTGTAGGGGCGTATAGCGCGCTGCTATGGAAACTGCCAGAGTGGACTGTTATATCGGCCGGTTCAGATTATACTCCAGGTATCACGGTCAATGAGGCTGAATATCGTGGTCTGCTGCTAGGTTTGGATCTCTTGCAAGAGCAAAAGATTGGAAGAGTAATTATATGCGGAGATTCAAACCTGGTGATTCGGCAGATCACTGGAGAGATCGACTGTAAAGCGCCGCGTCTGAAACTGCTGAATGATCGCGTTATGAAAGCTTTACGTGGATGGCCAAGACATGATCTTTTGCATGTGAAACGTGATTGGAATCGGAGTGCAGATCACTTAGCAACTATGGCTATGCGTGATCAGGCCGGATCGATAATCACTGATCAAACGCTGTTAGAAGAACTGGTGGAGATCAATAGGCTGCCGGAGTTGATCCGTGTAGAAAATGATAAGGAAGCAGCCCAGATCTTGATCACGACGAGATCACGAACCAGATCACCACCCAACAGATCACCCTCTCGCGGAAGCCTGACAGAGGAAATAGTACAAGAGATGCGGATCGAAAGAATTCTCAAGGCTCAAGACGAGGAAAAATGGATCGGTGATCTGAAGGCGTTTCTAAAAGGCGATCTGGAGAAGCTGAGCCAGAGTGAGGCAAAGGATTGTGCCAAGATCGCGTTTAACTACGAGATCGACGAAAATGATCTGTTGTTTTATTATGTATCAGCTGATCAGGCTGATGCGGATTTGGATCGATCGGCTAGACTCGTGATCCCGGAAACTTTACAAGCCGATATCTTACACCATTATCATGTCAGTTTGGAGGGTGGCCACCAGGGCGTAGGACGAACGTACCACAGGATCCGTAAACATTTCCATTGGAGAGGATTATATCGAAGTATACAAAAGTTTGTTGGAACATGTACGGATTGCGAAACTGGAAAAGGTATGCCAAATATCCGGGGAAGATCACCTGGGAATATCCAGGCGACCTACCCTTTCCAAGTGATCGCGATGGATCACATACCGTCCCTCCCAAAATCGTTCAAGGGCAATACCGAGCTGCTGATCTGGACTGATCTGTTCACAGGATTGGTAATCGCGAAAGCGGGATCTACACGAACGGCTCAACAAGTCGCTTGCAGTTATGAAGAATGTGTGTTCCGACGGTTTGGAGCCAGTGAAGTGATCAGGCATGATCGTGAACCAGGTTTTATGGCCGAAGTGTTCCGATCTTTTAATCAGATGCTTGGCCAGAAACAGAGCGCGACCATGGCGTACCGTCCACAGGCGAATGGTAAAGCCGAGCGGATGGTACAAACGTTGACCAGGGCTATTAAGATGTATGTCGCAGACTCCGCGCAACAAGATTGGGATGAATATGCGGAGAGACTGGTGTTTGCTTTGAATTCCTCGTTTGATCGGATCAGGGGAGATACCCCATTCTATCTGGCATATGGTTGGGACCCCCGATCTACCATCGAGTCAGTGATCCCTGTTGGTTGCACCCGAGGTCGAGATCGCGAAGCTCGTCGATGGCGCATGGGACTCCAACGTCACTACCAACATGCGCGGGAACAAGTTAACGAACGATTACGAAGGGCTATCCAAGAAAGAGCTGATCGGAACAATGATCAGGCCGATTCACACAATATCGAGCCAGGATCAAGAGTTTGGCTTTACTTGGATCGTGTGAAAGAGGGATATGCCAAGAAATTAGCACATTTATGGCATGGACCGTTCCGCGTAGCCGAACTAATCGGTGATCATGCCGCTCGACTGATTACCGCGGGTACTGATTATGGAATTTTCCCGATTGTTCACTTGTCAAAGTTGAAACTGGTCCGAGAATACCCTGATCGGCCTAAAACTAGGCTGTCAGGAGATGATCAGCCAAGGTTTGATTTTGATGAGGCTTTCTTACCCGAAGATAGTTGGGAAAGAGCATTGGACCCAAACGAATTTGAGGTGGAGAAGGTGTTGGATACCCGATCAGGCAAGAAAACCCGTTTTGGCCGGACCCACCATGAATATTTGGTTCGTTGGAAGGGTTACGACGATCCCGAGTGGATAGACGAGCGTGATCTGAACTGTGGAGCGTTACTAAGGGAATTCGAACGTGATCGGGTGAGAAGGAATCGTTTTGAGGTGATGCAAACCCACGAAGAGGATAACCAGGAATCTCAATAACCTGGGTTGACACATTGTGGCTGATCAGCAATATGATGATCGGGCAAGTGGAGATCAGGGCGGTTGGACTGGTTTGGAAGAAACGAACGCATATATATATATATATTACTCAAGAATTATACCTGCACACACGAGAACGATCGACCTACAAGATGGAAGTAATAATGAGACATGAACAAGATTTACGAAAGTGAAACGAGAAGATCATCAAGGAAAGTCGTGATATATTAATTGATTATGGAGAACGAAATAAAAGTGGGTTATCACGACGATCATGGACCATATTTAGTACGCAGGCGAGCAATCTTGTATCCTGGATGATCCATGGGACTCGATCGGAACTGGTTTCGCCAAGGCTCATGCTGATCGGTCCAGAGCAAGCAATCACGCAGTGTGGCGACCGGAGTTATGTGCCCATGACCGGGATACCAATCCCCGCCGTCAGCCTTGAGTCCCGGCGATCCCGCTCGACGAACAGTTAGATGCAAGACGCTAGGGAACAGGAAAACGTCCAGATCACACTCGCCGTGCTTAATTCCATCGACAACATAATCGCAGATCGTGGCCCAAGCAGCCCCGGCTTTGGTGCGACGACGCTTGCGAGCATGATGGTATTGCTCGATCCACGCGTCCTTGCGCATCGCCATCGTGATCGGGAAATGGTGAGTCGCCTCCCATATTGCCTGCACGTGTTCTTGATGGTATAAAGCCAAGCGCCCCTGTAGCTCGACAAACCAAGGGCGATCAGGGAACGCCAACCCGGGCATGGGTGTCAGGAGGACATCCCAGGGTGCCGAACCGATCATGATTTCGATAGCATGTTGGGTCAACAATTTTGGTTGCCACTGCTTGTCCTTGGGTGCCGGCGATTTGATCGGGAAGATCCAGCCTGGCGGGCGGGACCACAAGCGAGGGACGCTTTTCTGGCGCACTTCGAGAACCCGAGGCGTCAGATCCCAGACCTGATCATTACTCCAAGGTTTCCGTGTAGCCATGTGAGCGGGAGTCGGCCTCCCCTGCATAACGACATACAGATCCATGTACGGACGGCTCGGATCGTAGCTGTAATCATCTTCTTTGATCGACGATCGGGCTGCAGGAATGAAGACGCCCGTAAAATTAGGTGGCGGGGCGATCACTGCCCCAGTGGTCGTCGGAGGAATGTCAGGATCAGCTTGAGCCGGGGGTTCCTCCTCGAAATCATCGTCATCGCCGTCATCGGACTCCAGTAAAGTGACAGCCTGAGCCAGCGAATTCACCCCGGAATAACTCGGTGTTGACGCACGGCGATCAGTGCTGCGCGACCGAGCCATAACAGATAACGTCCTCTCGTCCAGATCGGTTGATTCGTCATCCGATTCGACCATAAGGCGTGATCGCTTGGCGAGACTCATCTTCTGCTTCGACGAGTTGGTCCGCTTACGCTTCCCAGAACTCGAGGCCGAAGGCGCTGGTCGCGGAGACGCTGGTGGACGAGATTGAGATGACGCGGGAGCTTGTGAAGTGCTGATCACGGGCTGATCAGTACTACGAACAGGCAAGGAAGCGACGGAGGACGCGGGCGAAGGCGGGGCAAACGCAGGAGATTGCGGCGGTGTGCCAGATGGAGCGAACGAGCTGATCAGGCCGGGAAGTCGTTGCAAGGCCGTCCGGACTGACCCTGAACCAGCGTCTGTCTTGGTCCATCTGTCCATGGTTTGTACCGCGAGACTCTTCAGGTCAGCGTTAAGCTGAAGCCAGGCACGATCATCAAGCTCTAGGGTCTCAAGTTTGACCCGAGCGAGATTAAGCTCATGCCGGCAATTTTCAGCTACTTTTCGGCTCTCATCCAGCTTCTTCTGTACATCAGCGCGACCAATACGAGAATCAGCCAGCTGTTTGGCCAAGAGCTGGACCTGCTGATCCGCATAACGAGCTTCAATCTCCCGACGCTCTACATCCTCGGCAGTACGGATTCTGTCGTGCAGAAGCTGATCACGGTCGAGACGGTGATCATCGATGCGCTGCAGATGATCTACCATCTCGACCATCGAATCCTTCATGGACTCGATACGTTCATCTGGAAGTTAACATGGAGAGTCAAATACGGATTATAAAAGGAGTGAATGAGATGAACGTACCCTGATTACGGATGGTGATAGCCATCGTGTCGATCAGCGACTGTAAGGTGGCGACGGTGTCCGAAGGTTTGGAGAGTCGAAGAGCAGCGAGGTCAGCTGACAACTGATCACGCTCCATCGTCACACCCTGGAAGCGATCAGTCAGGTCCCGCAATTCTTGGTCAAGCCGATCATGATCCTTGCCAAGCCGATCATGATCTAGCCGGAGAACCGACAGTTGGGTGGCCAGATCAGCGGAATCACGTGCCGAGGTATCAGCCGCGATCCGACGATCGGATAACTCAGCCGTAAGTGCCCGGTTGGTATCGTACAGAGAAACCAACTCGGGAATTGCACTTCGGAGTTCCGATCGCAGCCGACAAGCCTCCACGGGCCCCAACGTGAATGAGCCCGATCCATCTATCAACCGAGCGAGCTGCTCCAAGGAACGGAGAAGGCGATCTGACGAGGGTCGAGCAGGAAGACTCCAAGACGGTCGATATGAAGCGAGAGCAGTCGTCGGTCGGATGAGGCTGGTCGTGATCGGCGTAGAGGTCGCGATCGGGGCGATCGCAGGGGTAGCCGAACTGGAAACGGAGGGCGGAGAAGTGATCGGGAGGGCAGCCGAAGAAGACGAAGAAGACGAAGAAGGAAGAGGAGATCGGCTTGCGTCGGCCATGGTGATCACCAGAGAGGAAGTTCAAAAGTGAGTGAGTCGAACTGCAGTCGTTGTGCGGCTACAGTTAGTCTCAGGGGCGGCTGTGGTGAAGCGATCGGAAAATATTGGGATTGAAGTGGACCACACATGGCCGATGATTGGTGATGATAGAACACCCATCAACATATGACGGTTGATGGGTGGGAAAAGGTTGATCGCGAGTAAGAAGAAAAGGTGGTGGCCAACGGATATTTACGATGTGGAAGAGTTAGCCAAGTATGGTCGTTAAGCCCGGTCCCAGGCACTGGCGGAATGATGAAGACCACGATCACGATCGTTGTCGCAGTCACTAAGTGGAGTTCTCGTGGATATAATAAAATAGTGGTGATTGTTGACATGGCATACCAAGAGCAGGTGACCGGCCGATCTCCGAACGGTATATTGGTGGAAGCCGGCTATGATACAAGGTTGCAGCCTGATCGCCTTGTCACGCCCGGAGGAAGAAGATCAAATGATGAATGAAGATCGGGCAGGTGGATTAACAGGTTATACGAGTGATGTGAACCTTTGATTAGCCCGAAGATGATGTGGCAAGGCCTGATCAGGCCTGATCAAGCCTGATCAGGCCTGATCAGCCGAGATCAGTGCGGTATGGTTATCCTGACGGTGCATTAAGATCGAAAGTATGGTTTGGAAGATGAATGGAGTCGTAATGATGATGACCCTGGACGTTCCCGAGGTGATCAAGGGCTGATCAGGCCCGATCAGACCTGATCACCTGGTCGAGCACTATGGCGATCATGATCAGGGCCGATCAGCCTTTGATCAGCGTTGATAAGCAAGGGCAAGTGAGTTCTCGGTTTGGTCGGACTATATATGAAGTCAACAAGTGTTGAAGAGCAGGTCTCAAGTGGTTTCAGGGTCGTTTGTTGAAGATCAGGATGGGTTGAAGATCTTCTGAAGAGTCGGGTCATGATCGGGGCAGAATCTGTACAGGTCAGCTTGAAGGTGCAGCCAGGATGGGCAAGAGAGTGTTACGCAACCGTGCGACGAAGTAAATAGGTTCGAAGTAAAGGTCAGGCATGAGTTGAGGTATGGTACACAGGTATAGGACTTTGCATATATAATAACAGGTTTAGATTTTCCCCCTAAAGCAAAGAGTCGCTCCGCCACGTGTGCGGTCATTGGGAGCACAGGGTTGATTAGTCCCCTCTTGCTCATCTATTTCCCGGTTAAGACGTGCTAAGGCGCATTTTGGCTTACCGGAAGACCCCCGACGGGTTTGTTCTAGGTGATCTAACCTCACCCGCAACGCGCACGTGTTTGGAACACGTTAATAATATTGGTAAAGGTTTTGTGGAGATAACGTTTGTGGATTACTGTGGAAGATCGTGGATTGATCGCATTTTCTTGGTTTCGTTATATCTCTCTCTCATTGGCTGGCCTGATCAGACGAACTTTCCTGATCAGTGCCTAGATACTGAATAAGTGTCGACCCCAACCCGTTCTCCGGTGAAGATTTCCACCCGAGGACACCCCCCGTCTCGAGAAGGTCAAACCCTCCGACCTGATCAAGATCATCCTTTTCGTCACCGAGTCCACCTAAGTGAGTGTAATCAGCCCCGATCGACGGGTACACAAGGTGAGATGAAGTTAAACATAGATCCTGACGAGCATGAAGACCGGCCAGATGACCGGGAGGATCAGATCAGTCACCACAGTGGTGATTCATCTGATTCCGATGCTGATCAGGATCGACGGAGTACCCCCTCCGATAGTTGGTCGTCCGGGCCAGTGGGTATCCGGATTCCACCCACGACTTCGGTCATGGATTTGGAAATCGGCTCCACCACAAAGACATCAAAGAATATGTCAAAACGTTTGAAACCTGTGCACGTTGGAAGCATGACAACCAAAGAAAAAACGGATTACTCATGCCAATTCCTATTCCCGATGCATGTTGGCAAGTAGTGTCTATGGACTTTATCACGGGGCTTCTTATTTCAAATGGATTCGATGCCATTTTAACGGTTGTTGACAAGTTTTCAAAACGCACAAAGTATGCAGCGGTGCACGTCAAGGATGATGCTCAAAAAACAGCGAAAGTGTTTTTTGACAGTGTAGTGCGTCACCATGGTCTTCCAGAAGCCATCATCAGCGACAGAGATAGCAAGTTTACCTCAACGTTTTGGAAATCTCTAATGACAACCATGGGTGTTCGGTTAAGTATGACCACCGCCCATCGAGCCCAAGCCGATGGACAAACGGAACGACAAAATTTAGTCGTCGAAGATGCTCTTAGATGCATGGTATCATATCATGGCACCGATTGGACAGAGCACCTGGGAAGTATCGAGTACGCCCATGCTACACTCGTTAGCGCATCAACAGGATACTCTCCCTTCGAAATTGATACGGGAAGGAAAGAACGGGCACCATGGGAAAAATCGCTGGAGTCAAAAAATCCCCAAAAGGAGAATGACGTACAAGCTAAAGAGTTTGTGGAAGCTCGAGCAAGATAATCGAGCAAGCTCGTAAGAATCTGCTTAAAGCCGAAGCTACGCAAAAGCACTACTATGACCAAAAACGCCGCATTAATCAAGTCGAATTTAAGGTTGGAGATCTAGTAATGTTGGATACGCGTATAGTATCGTTGAAACACGCCGCCAAAGACATGGAAACAAAACGGGCAATGTTTGCGGCAAGAAAGATTGGGCCATTCGAGATAATAAAGATGATAAATCCAAACGTGGCAAGACTCAAGTTACCACAAAGTATGAAGAAGATCAATCCAACATTTAACGTGGATGTGCTGTCAAAATATGAGCCAACGCCTGAGAGCTTTCGTAGTCGACCTATACCGAAAGCGTCCAAATTCGTGGATAACGACACCGCGGATAACCTTCAAGTTATCGAGCGCCTATTGAAGAGAAGTCAGTTTAATTGCCAGCCACACTGGCCCGTCCAATGGCATGGAGAAACAGAAGAAGAATCAAGTTGGGAGAAAGAGAAGAACACTCGCCATGTCTCCCACTGGAAGGATCTCGTCGCCGATTTCAAGCAGCGTCAACGAGAGAAAAAATCGGGGAAGATGTCAGGACCAGTCATTTAGACTGGACCTCAGGACCAGTCATTTAGACTGGACCGCAACCAGTCATTTTATCTTTGACTTAAACACCATTCATTTTTCTTGTTGCATTTTTTATATGGGTTATACTAAAACTAAGTATAACATGTTTGCGCAAGTAGGATAGGCGATACCATTAGGTGTGGGTTACACCAACAAAACTAATGGTTAGGAAAGGTTAACTAAAATTCAGTCTTTAATTTTCCAACCTAACGCCGCAAGTCCTCACAGCTCAGCTAGGTTGGCGAATCAACCAGGAGCCACAAGACAAATTAGTTTGATGTGAAAGATGCACCACCCGTCAGCAATGACAAACAAAAGTAACGATGTAATCATTACCGCGACTACTTATGTGCTTAACTGGATAGATAGGTGTAATTTCAGCAGTTTTTGTAGCTTTGGATTACATTCAGGACTTTCTGGTATTTGATTCATAATTTGCTACTCGTTTTCCTTCTGTACCTATATTTTGGTGATATCATTAATTCGGCGCAGTCGCTGATGCGTCGAAGTTGTTTTACCTGAATCAGCAACAGTGTAGTGCCATGGAAGCAGTTCCACATTCGCTATTGTGATATTGTGTGATAGTTTTCTTCACAATACCGTGTTTTACGATCACTATAACCCACAACCCTAGTGGGGTGCTGAGGTTTGGATGCTTTGCAGATTTTGGGTTGGTGCGCTCTAGGCTAGCCCTGTTATTGTTGGGTTGAAGGCAAGGTAAAATTTCATGTTAAGCACAACTACGTGGACCACATTTCATAACATTTAAGTTACAAAGGTTTAGAATACTAGTAGTTCTCCTTTATGCATATAATCGACGTGTGGCACGCTGAGTGAAGGGGCTAGTGAAGGCAATTCCTGACATAACCGATTTACGGTTCGATTCACGCAGAAGCAGACTAACAAGTGTACTTTCGATTTCTAACATGGTTGAAGATATTTGGCACTACAGTGTTAGTGCCAGCTGCATCTACCTGCTTTCCTACAGGTTATTAGCCCAAGAAACACGGGCCTTAACTAAGTATTTTGGCAAGTGGACAAAAGTTGTTTCGATTAAGTTCTCTTTCTTTTTCGCTACTCTCGTTTATCGTGGAGAATTGGAATAATTCTCGATTTGTGGAAGAGTTTTGTTCTCGTTTTTGATTACGTTTTAAGTGGAAATGGAGGAGGAAGAGGAAAAGGGAGAGAATTCAAAAGTAGACATGGAGGATTTAAGTGCCGAATATGGCTTCAAGCGTGGAAACATTTTACGTAGTGATGGAGTCGCACCACAAGGGCAAGCACCAGGGAATAACCCGCCAGGTATGGGTGCAGGAATCACAATGCCCGGAAACTTGTTTGTGAACCAACCAGCGGCACGGGGTTTATCGGTTGCAGAAATATATCCTGGTCTAGGTTCAGGCTTCAAACAATGGGCATTTTGTTCGTTGAAGCGATTGAAGTTCATCGGATAGCACTTGGAATGAGCCTCAAGGTGAATAAATTTGGTGAAGATTTGGAAGGCGTGGCGCCGAACTATTTTCAAGCAAACATAGGCACCTGGTGACAAATAACGCCAAACCTGTATTTTGTTTTGGAGCGGAAGTTAAGTGCTTTTAAAGTTAGCATCACGCATTATCAAGCCGCGCAGCTATTTACGGCTGAAAAGGACCCAAGAAAGTCCTGGACGGAGCACTTCTTATACCTAGTAACTCTCGCAAGAGAAAGCTAGTCGAGTGAACGGTAGATTGTTGAAATTATTGTAAAGTTTGTGGCCTCAAGACTGAAATTAGCGTTAATGATCCGCTACAATCCAAATCGGCAAGACTATTTACAGAATGCGCAAGAATTGATATCGTCACCGCAGGAGCTGGATGGCGATGCAATTAAGGTCAAGCTCATTGGAAGACCTCAAATAAATTCAGCAGGTGAAGGAAGAATGAAGCGTGTCTGTTATGGATGTGCAAATGAAGAGCATGTGCCTCGATACTGCCCCAATAAGGAACAATCGCAGAGGCTGATTAAGCAATGGAGGCTCGGAGCAACGTTTTGTGCTAGCGACAGCTGAACAGGATGAAAACAGAGTGAAAACAAACCAAGAAAAAGCAATGTCTGAAAGTGATTCATTATTGACAGCGGCGCTTATCTCGGACGAATTTATATGGACAATTCAAGGGAATATGGAAGAGAGGTTATATCAACCCTCACGGATGGAGGACTGCTATCAGTCACAACATTTTGGACAGTAACTCTAAAGGGAGATGTAGAATCAGTTATCCCGACTAATATCACGCTAACGGAGGTATGTTTTGCCCCAAAATCGGCAAAAAAACTCAGATCACTTGGTTGTTTAAGGGCAAAAGGATGTATTTTGCGAGATAACGGAAAGAAAATGGAAGTAACGTTTCGAAACAAAGTGTTGTTCCGTGCCGAGATTTATGGGTCTGGATTTGTTGCATACTTACATGCAAACAGATTGGTAGGGCACTCTGAAAAATTTCAAGCATGGTAATGAATGTTGTCACGCTTAAACATAAAATAAATTTCAAGGAGGGTCCCTATATCATTTTCACGCGCGACTTGGTCACCTGGCCTACGATGCAGTTGAAAGACTGACCAGGTAACCATAAAGATAACGGTCTTTACTCGCCTAAATGCTTGACCTGTGCTAAAGGAAAGGTGCACAGGTCAAGACAGCCTAAAAAGATTCTGAAAAAAATGCGCCAACTGATCGCATAGATAGGGTAATTTGCAGTGATCTAAAACGACCAATTTCATCACGCTACAGACGAGGAAATAGATTTTTGGATGATTTCATGGGCCATTTTAGCAATTATGTACGCGTATTCGCAGCGCGCACGAGGATCGTGCCGGAAAAATGTTAGAACATTTTCTCTGTTGGTTCGAAAACGAATTATAATTGCCTTTACACGTAATATGTACAGAGAGTAGTTGTGAATTCCGTAACGTGAATCTGTTCTGCAAGCAGACTGGAGTACGCAGACAAATAACGGAAGCTGGAAATCCAGCGTCTAACGGAATGCAGAGCGTATGGACCGAACCATTTTAATATGGTTCCGTGGATGATCTTTGGCTCTGGAGTACCACTCACGTATTGGACGAATGTGCAACATACATACTCAACCGTAGTCCAACAAGAGCAAACCTCGGGAGAGCATCTCTGACCGAAATGAACGAAAACGCCAACGATCGATAGTGATATCGTGGTTTTTGGGTCGCCGTCCAAGGTGTTTAAAGACCCAAGAACAAAATCGCTGGCAAGACATGACGAGAGGGGCTACATACTTGGAAAGAACGACGTAGTGAAAGGCTATAAGGTCCTGCTTCTTAAAGACCAGGTAGTGACCACTACTTGGCACGTAACGCAAATAGAACCGCTGGACGAAGATGAAAACAGACAAATTGCAAGGGTGTTGAGCGCACATGAAGAGAGAGACAAAGGTGGATCGGCTGTCGGAGATGCCGGCGGTAAG
The DNA here is from genome assembly GCA_001887855.2 of Sclerospora graminicola. Lineage (NCBI taxonomy): Eukaryota > Oomycota > Peronosporomycetes > Peronosporales > Peronosporaceae > Sclerospora > Sclerospora graminicola. Next base: position 12,076 of record MIQA02018570.1, read on the forward strand.
GCAAAAAAGCACCTCAAAAAGCACCGCGGGTTATGAACAGAAAGAGGTTAACGAGCAAATAGAGCGCCAAGGAAGTAGCATTCCAACGAAGTCTACACGAAAAATCAAAGAAACGGCAAAAACGGCGGCTCTCGCAAGTAAAACCCCGAAAGAGAAACGACTTAGGGAGACAAAAACCAACAGGTTGTGGAAATTCACGAAAACGATAAAAGTCTGGAAAGGGTAAGTGAGGAATATGTCGTGGATAAAAACCGTAACTTGCTATGCGTTTTCGCTGCTATGAATGTTGCAGTCTCGAGTAATTTCCAATCTATATTGCCGAACCCAAGTAGTTATCACGAGGCACACAAGGCCCCGCAATCAGACAAGTGCAGCAGCTAAAGAGGCCGATCTACGAGCACTGGAAGATCTCGGCATGTGGAAACTGATAAGGCAAAAACCAGAAAAGAAGCCGCTGCCCACAAAGTGGGTAAACAGAATAAAACTGAAGGCCTGTGGCGGTATCGAACGATATAAAGCAAGGTTAGTGGCGTGTGGTGACAAACAAACATTCGGAGAAGATTATTTCACAACGGTTTGGACATTTATGGATATTAGCAACATGAAAATCATTTGACTATGGCAATTATTTGGAAGGTGCCTGCGCGGCACGGTGATGTATCCTGTGCAAATCCAAATGCACAAATGTCAAATCTTCGTGCTTTAAGACGCCGCATTAGAAAGTGCGATGCTACAGGTTCACGACACGGTAGTGCCCCGCCCGCTGCAAAGTCCAACATCAAATGCGTACTCGCCCGTGCATACGACATGGCGAGTGCGCCTTCGTCGTACGCTATCCTTCAGCGTTTTTTATGTTAGCCGGAATGACTGTCATGTTACAGTATATCCCCCGCCGGTTAGTGAAAGGGTCTCTGTCTCGCGAGCCAGTCGGAAGACGGCTTTGAACGGCTCCATATCACACTCGTTCAGAACCCACAAACTTAAGCATTCGGACAAGCTCGAGGCAACGACGCCGAAGTTTGGAACATTTGTATGGCTGGGAGCCCACTGCTATGAATGTATTGCTCTCAGAAAATGATACGCTTTCCAATAGATCACACCATATCCTGACCAAAATGGTGCTAGCCCAAACCGAATTGGCAGAATCCCAAATCGAATTGGTTCTCCCATTTGAATTCGATATCACTAATCTATCCATGTTGCGCGGGATACAAGTAGACAAAAGTAATCATTTTACACACTTAACATATAGTCGAGCGACAGAACCTGCAACACGACGGCCGCTATATTTTCTTACAGCGCATCGGTAGCGGTACCATCACCGTCATCATGTCGTATGTCTATTGTATGCTAACAAAGCTATATTTTTCTCCTATTGACGCCTTTTCTATCTCTATTTCTGTAGTGCTCAAGACGTGCAATAGCAACGTCGCGTTGCCATCAAATGCGGGCGGAAACAAGAACATAACGCATTGGTCAAACGGGAAGCTGAATTTCTTCGACACATTGATGGTCAGGATGTGGCCGGAGCTTATGCTGGTGTGTAGCAATTTTCTTCTAGGCATTTAACAATTCCATTTGTTGATGTCACTTTGTCGCTCTCTGCAACTGTCAGTACTCTAGACATTTGAAGAGCAATGCCACTGGATTTTGATCATACGTTTAGCTTTTATTACTGCTCGACTCGCTATTTCGTCTAAACTTGCCTTTTAGACCTTGTAACACTAGTACAAAACATAACCGTCTTACTTGCTGCAATTGGCGCTTTACAGCTGAGTGCGCAACCGCTGGACTACCGTCTCTAGCTGCGATTTGTCCTGCCGCAACTGGTTCAACATCCACCGGAGCTACTGGATCTCCGGCCCTTATGCCTCCAGACTCTTTGTATGCTACTGTTTGCTCACTTGACCTGCTACTTGGACCAGCAGATGCATGAGTTTTTCTTGAACAGGAGGTGATTTGGACTGTAAATATTGAGGCGAACCTGCTTTTCCGTCAAGGGAGTTTAGGGAAGAAGTAACTCTTTTGTTGCCATTAATGTGCTGCTCCGGTGTTTACAGTATTTCGCATTTGTCCGCCTTTCCACCAAGCTTAATTCATTTTGGTTCTTGCCGGTAACGCCACGCTCGAGGAGCAGGACCCTGAAATCTTCAACCTCATCGAGGACAAGAATAACCGTAAAAGGAAGTGTTTGAAGCTGATAGCTTCCGAGAACTTTACGTCATGTGCTGTGATGGACTGCTTGGGTTCTTGTCTCACGAAGAAGTACGCAGAGGGCCTACCGAATTCACACTACTACGGCAGCAATTAGGTGATCGACAAGAATGAGATTTTGTGCCAGAAGCGCGCATTAACTGCCAGCAGCCTTGACGCAGAAAAGTGGGGAGTTAACGGCCAACCTTATTCCAGCTCGCCTGCTAAATTTGCTGTTTACATGGCTCTGCTGCGTCGGAACGACCCATCATGGGCTTAGATTTACCGAGTGGAGGTCACTTAACCCACGGTTTCTGCACCTATTCGAAGGCAGAGAAAACACGTAAGGTCGTGTCTGCTACTTCAGTTTACTTTGAGTCCCTGCCTTAACGGGTAAGTAGCGAGACGGGTTTGATCGACTTCAAGAAGCTCACTGAGCAGGCGGCTTTGTTCACGTCCGCTATGATTATTTGCGTGGAAGTGTCTACCCGCGGGACTGGGACTATGCCGCTTTCTGTAAGATCGCCGATGACAATGGTGATCTCTTATGTGTGTGACATGGCACACTACTCTGGACTTGTCATTACAAAGGAGCACCATAGCCCATTCGAGTATTGTGATATCGTGATGACAACGACGCACAAGTCACTGCGTAGTCCACATGCTGGTATAATCTTCTTCCGCGGTGATGAGCATAACTTTGAGCCTTATATCATTAACGCCGTGTTCCCTGCTCACCCTGGTCTTCAGGGTGGTCCCCACGAGCACCTGATCTATGACATTGCTGCGCAACTGAAGGAAGTCCAGGCCCCAAAGCTCAAGGCTTACGTACAACAACTGAAGGTTAATGCGAAGATTTTAGCGAGGGCTCTGGCTGATTTAGGCTATTCGATGTGTACGGGAGGCACTTGATACTTTGGGACCTTTGTCCACAGGGCGTTACTGGTCCGAAGATGGAGAAACTATGTGATGTGGTCAGCATCATGCTCAACAAAAACGCCCTGCTAAGCGACGTAGTGTCCGTGTCGGTACGCCTGCATTGACGAGCCGAGGCTTTAACGAGGACGACTTCGTCAAGGTTTCTAATTTCCTTGACCGTGCTGTAAACCTGTGCATTGAAATTTAGTCTACAAGTGGCAAGAAGATTATGGACTTTTTTAAGGCCGCTGAAGTCCACGAAGGCGAGCTGAAGCTACGTCGCGATGTGAAAACATTTGTCACGTCGTTTGAAATGCCTGGCTTTAAAGACTCCGAGATGCGCAACAAGACCATTAAAAGGTAAACCAATTGCCAATAAAGTAAGCCGTTTTCTACCGTTATCTGGTTATAGAGGTGCAGCTTGACATTCAGATATAATGAATGGCAGGTAGCACCAATTCGATTTGGGATTCTGCCAATTCGGTTTGGGCTAGCACCATTTTGGTCTGGATTATGTGTAGCTTGCAATTTTCAGCTTTAAGGGTCTTGAAGACTGGTTGTGGTGTGACCTGTATTCTCCAGCAGGAGGATTAAGATTTCATTTACTTGTTGCAGGGGTGCCCAGTATTCCGTTTTAAGAGACTTGATCCCACCAGAATTTTCATTCATCTCTCGGAAATAATCTGGAGGGTACGGCTTCCTCTCACCCCCAAATATGCTCGCATCCGAGTTCCGATCCTCATCGAGTTGTTGAAACCGAATTCCTCCTCTTGACGTCGTGACACTTCAACTTTATCCATTCTAAGCTAATGCACGAACCAATTCTACAATTTGCGCTCCTTCAGCGCCTGAACCTACTTTTTTTCCACTTCTTGACTTGCAGCGTAAATAACATTGCGGCCCTTTGGGCGGGACGTAAACGTTTAAAACCTTTACGTAAAGAATCTTGATTTTACGTAAAGATACGTTAGCATCCGTAGGCCAGCCCTGAATTTCATTTAGGTTCATATACAATTTTAAGATCATCAAATACGTTACCACGTCCGCCCTCTTGAAAGGGTGTACTAAACAGGAATTAGCCTTGTATTTCCCTTTCGTTCGTGCTCGTCACGTTGCGGTTTGTGTTACCGCGGCTGTCGCTGCTGTCACTGCTATTTTAGGTGTGGATATCTTCTAAACTGGAAATGGACTCAGCTAACAGTTTAAGTTATCAACAGCTAAATTTATTCGATATGCCTCGAGTGAGAAAGCCAGTGTACTGGCAATTTCTAAAGCTAGTTGCACCAAGCAATCATCTCCCAGATAACCGAAAAGCCTGGGCTGCACGTGATGCAGTCTTTTTTTATTGCATGTAGTGTAACGAGCAGTACCTGTTTTCTCTGAGCACGAGCCACAGTGTGCGCAATCACATGCACCTGTACCACCGGGTTGATATCGATCGATTTACATCGCTACAGGCAAAGATTCCACCAAATGTGAAGAGAAGTATCGAGCCTAGCTTTGTGTCTCCAACACGCTTAGCTACAAAGAAACCAAAACAATCCGATGAGCATTCTGCTACCCAACTATTGGTTCAATGGATGGTCGACCGCTGACGATTGTGTAAACGACAAAAAACTACAGGAAGTTGTTACATATATCCAGTTGATGAATGGCATCTACAAAATGCCCTCGAGAAGGGCTGTGACGGATCTGCTGAAAACGTATGCGGAGAAACAACGGGACGATTTGAATTCTGCAATATCAAAGGAGGCCTCATTCTATTCTCTAACAACCTGAATATGGACGGCACGAGCTGATAAGAGTTTTTTGGCGCTCACAATTCACTATGTTAATCCTGCCTTCCATATGAAAAGCGCGTCGTTAGAGATTAAAAGCTTTCCGGGTACTCATACAGGTAATACCATCGAAAATGTCCTTCAGGGGTTTGACCGTGAGTGGGAATTGGACTGGAAACGGCTCACAAAAATTGTAAGCGCCAACGAAACCAACATGATTAAAGAATGTGATCTCATGGGCGTTGAGAACTTCTGGTGCGTAGCACATTCACTGCATTTTTGTGGTTTCGTGAGCGCTTTTAAAGGCCAAGATTGATATTGAAATTCCCAACATAGAAAACGATGCAAATGACCCCGCATTCATCGACATAGGACATCAATAAGCTGTGAGCACTCCAGGGAACATCTACACCATTTACAGGTCTAAATGAAAAGGTTTTCAACCGAAGTGGATAAAGTAATTAAAATATACGTAAAATACGTAAAATACGAAAGGTTCGCAACCAAAGTGGAGATATCCTCATCCAAAGTGAAATGTACAGTAAGCTTGTATTATTTTTTGTATTTTGGATGGAGTCAACATTGAGGCGAAAAAATGCACCCGTTTCATTACGGCGAACGGGTGTTGCAAGACTTGTGGAAGCGGACTGTGTGGTCACGTACGTGTAGTACGGAAAGGACCGGCAGCGATGTGAGCGTAAGAACAGGATTGGCCTTTGCTCGACCACCTGCTGGCAAGCACGTACTTTGTCTGGCTGTAGTGAAAATTCATCTTTTATTCTGTGGAGACATATTTGACCAAATATGAGGCGCGGACGCGGAGGCCGCAACGTTGGCCCCAACGGCCAAGCCATCGCACTGTTGTTGATGCTCGTACTGCAAGTTCAGCAGCTCGATAGAAAACCACCTGTTACGCTCGGAATCATGGGTATAAATATTTTTCTTTCGTGTCGCTCATATTTCCATTTTTGTCAGCTTGTTCTATTCATGTAGCATTAATGTACGGTATTCACTTTCTGAAGAACGAAACGCCCAAACTCTTTACGCCATATTTTCTGTAAGTGAATTGACGCACGGAAATGAACACGAACGAAGCTATAAAACTGCAAATGTTGTTTGAATGTGATGAAGCTGCCCCGACCGAGTGCTGCTCAATGATAGAGGTCTTATGCGACTTGTTATCTCTGGTCTGATCCACGTGGATGATTATCATTTGTACCACAATATGTACCCTTTTGTTTTCGGCATCAAGCGTTATAATGAAAATCTGACGTTTTAGTATTCAGGATTTCATTCCGCTGGAAAGGGTACAAACTTGAGCACAAGTTGGGGAGCATGCGTTTCCTATTCACCATTTGCTACTTGCTTGTGATGTGTCACGCACTTGTCGTGATAGTGGCACTTGTTTTAGCCAAACAATTTCAAGTATGGGTACGTGACGTGCTATCTGCTCCCTGTAGCCTTCTGATCTGATCTTCGCTTTGCAGGGCCCTATGCATCTGTGTAGTGTGAGGTTTTCAGGTGTCTTGTTTGCGGTAAAGGTGAGTAAATAGTTAGGGTGTATTTTGTATGCAGCTTCAGAAGAATGCGTTGGGAAAGCGTACTTTTAGGGTAACCAAACCTGGAAAAGGCGAGAAAGCACTACAGTACAATTTGACCCCATAGATCATATGCGACGACAACGCGAGCTGTCTCGGTCGGAGCAGGTTTTTCAACAGGAGCTCGTGGATCAATTTCGACGTGAAAACAACACGGACGATGATGCTTTCGTTGAAACTCAGAACCTGCGGATAGCGGTTCAGCAGTTCTGGGTAAGTAACTTGCTGAAGTTTGCAGTGGAGGTGGGGCAGCCTGTAACGGGGCTGGACGTTTCGGATGCGAAGAAACGCAAGCGAGCAATGCAACTATTGAGATGCATGGTCATGACTACTGTACACCATTGATTGAAGACC
>MIQA02018572.1:0-11621 GCA_001887855.2 Sclerospora graminicola
TGTTAAAGACAGTCCAAAATAATATCTCAATTGCATAAAAAGTACAAGTGGTACATAAAATACGACTTCACCACGTGAAAGAGCGCCAAAAATTACGTCTAGATCGACATGTTACATAGTCGATACAACTCGGTTTTTGAGGTTTTAATCGATAAAGTAGTTTTTATCAATTTTGGAAGGTTTCCAGTGGCGTGTCGCAGAATGTGATTTCATAAATCGGTTCAGCGTCAAAAACTACCCCTAGAACAGTGCCAGGGTTAGGTGTAGATACTCTAGTTATCTCATAATAAATGCAAAAAGAAGAGTAAAATTCACCAATTAGAAAGGTTTCCAGTGACATGTCGCAAATATGATTTGGCCAATGGATATAAAGTTAGCTAGTGCCGGGGATTCAAATCCACCAATTAGAAAGGTTTCAGTGACATGTCGCAAAATATGATTCGACTAATGGATTCTCGTTTCTCTAACTGTGTTTTTACATGAAATATATGTGACCTTACGTACCCGTTTGTAAGAAATGTGACGTTATGTACAGTACCCGCAGAAATAATCCACCAATTAGAAAGGTTTCCAGAGACATGTCGCAAAATATGATTCGACCAATGGATTCTAAACATGGGTGGGTACCCATTGAAAACCAGTAATATACATGTATAATGAATGACATGTTGATTCGGCCAAAAGTTTCTCTAACTTTATGAAAAATATGTGACGTGTGCTCTCTCGCTCTCTTGAATGAAGTACTGCACCCTCTAACCAGCCCAACCTACGCCGCTCCTCTAGATGAAGTCAAAGTGCGCTTTGACTATGACACGTGGAGTGACGCTGCTTCTTTGGTGCATGACTTAACCGAGGAACAAGAAGAAGAGCCGGGGCCCGTTGCCATTGACGAGTTCTGGACAACTATGGCGCTTGCGTATCCAGTGGTTGTGACCTATAATCTCGAGTATAGGTCACCCGTCTTTTGTATTGTACAAGTTGGACACATTGATAGATACCAAACATTTTGTGGCCGCAGCCACCTGTCTCATCCCTCTCAATTGCCCGTGGACTCACGTCGCCTCGGACTCTACCTTAAGTCAGAGTTGATTGTCGTAGGCTCATGTTTACTGCCTGTTTTCTAGCTCAATTGGCATGCGGGAATCGTTTTTAGTTAGGTGGCCAGGACCCTGATTGGCAGGCGAGTTTTCTCTAAAGTAACGGTCTTTGGAGTCCCATTTCTCTTTGGTTATGAAATGGCAAGATACACATACTCAAACATATACTCACTACAATGTACCCCCAGCAGTATTTCTGTGACCACGCTCGTCCAACGCTTCCTTGTAGTCGGATTCCAGTCAGTGAAGCCACTGGGTGTTATAGTTCGACTGTCAACTTTGATGCGAGCTCAGGGGATGGCTATTGTATTCGCGACGTGTCATTCATGTCGTGGGTAATGTATGCCTTGATGATTTTCAGTGAGTTTCTCAATTTCTTTTTGGCAATCGATGCTTTATCAACCTTATCAAAACTGGTATAACTTATACCACTAGTACCAAGTACAAGCATTCTGACAATTGTCAAACCTCATACCGTATACGCATTCTGGCAGTTGTTCACCGATCATAGAACGCTGCATGTATTAAGAAAGATCATACATATAGCCCAGTTAGCCCCTCAATGCCTACCACCCGTACCCGATCCCTTGCCTCGCCCTTCAACCAGCCAAACTCTGTGAGGAGTCCGTCTCCCGTCACCGTTATGATCTCGAACGTGCTCAGCTTGTATTCCTCGACAATAAAGATAATCTCCATTTTCTTCACCTCAAACCTCTCGGGCGAGTGCGACAGCATGTTCAACCATCCATGGAAGTATTCGATACGAAAAGAATGTTTGTGGGCACTCGTCACTTGCACGAAACGCACGTGCTGAGTACGTTTAGACACCATGACAGCGTCGTAGCCACCTTGATTCCATTGTTCTGGTTTAATCCAAACGGGGCGAGTAACTGAAAGCGGAGGTATGTCATCCGACACCATAACAGCTGATTGACTCCACGTCTCAAGTACATTTCCTGACACATCGACAAGTTTTAGGCCACCTTTTCGAAGCCTTGCGAAAAACACCATTTCCAACATCCATCCATTCAATGCTGGATTCGAACAGAGTCGATACGTCGACATGAGCCTCTCGATAGTATCTGGACTACACTTGACGGCAATTTGTGTTGCAGCATATTGACTGATTACACGTGATCCATAACGCTGGAACTTCCCAAACAGACGAGTAATGCTTGAAGAAGAACGCTGGCCACTAGTTGCGACAGTCGCAGCATCAATCAAAGAATCCACGGCATTCTTCAATCTCGACTTTACGATTGCAGTGCGATAGTGAAACATGTTACGACAGGATCCCCCTGCGTAGTAATACTTGGACTCTACCATTGTCTCGGGAGACGTTTTTTCAAGGGACAACACTGATGGGGCATCCAGAACTTGCGATACACTCTTGAATACCTCATCATTCTTGATCGCATCGAGATACTCATCCAAAGTCCACGACCACACATGAAACTCCATTGATTTAGTCACAATCTCCATGTCCTCTTGGATCTTACCACGAGTAGAAACGGAACAAACAAACGCGAGCCGCCGCTGCTTCACCCCCTCATTGTACAACAACCATTCAACGCAAAAGCGTGTCAACTTATTCAAATCGTCTGAAGCAGTCCACCCGTCAACGAGCACGAAATGGTGCCTCGTATCTTCCATCGACAATATTTCCTTCACGTCCCTAGTCCCTTGAAGAGTTCGAGTCGTTCGTTCGTTGCCAATGAGACGCACGCAGTCCCATTTCATGGATTTTTTTGTTTACATGTATCCACGTCACCATCCATTCCCTTCTGTCCAACGTCAAAGCAAATGCCATCGCAGTAGTTGACTTTCCCGTTCCAGGCGGGCCGAGAATCCAGCCCAAATGACCTTTATCCAACACCTGATCCCTCAAAAACTTGAATTGGCTGTGGAAAGTAGGTCTGCAGTAGAGAATCAGGCGAACAGGAGGAAGTCCAGACTTCTCCATGTCTCCTTCCTCCAACCGAAAGTACTTTAATTCCGGGTGGTAATTGTGTGATCCCCACCGAGTCGATTCCCACTCCAAACGCTGCTTTTTACCTGTAGGTGGAATCACTACCAAGACGTGGATATCCCCTTCCTTTGGCTTAAAGTTGACTCCAAAATTCTTCGGGTTCTTGATCCACAACGATGATTTCATTTTTTCAAAGCGTGATAACTGTCCAGGTTCATCAAATACCACAGCGTGTCTATATTCATCGAACGTCACTGCATCCGCGCCGTCCTCGTCCAACCACGCGTCGCCCTTCTTGGCCAAGAAAAGCTCCAGCTTGTCCGCATCGATCGCCTTGAGATCGTTTTCCATCTTTGTCTTGATAGCGTCCTTCAAGTCTCCCACAGAATCGCTTGCACTGATGTCCACAGGGAACGCGCTATCATTCACACCGACGAGCGCGCAGAACAATTTCACCATCTTCGAGCTGTTTGGTGAATTGTATAATGTTTTTTCGAATCGCGTCGTCCAGCAAGGGATTCGCATCTTGGATGAAGTACTGTTGAGCGGTTTTGCCAACGCCTGGTTCGCCGATCAAAATGGGATTAATCTTCTCGACCAATCACAGGGTCGAGATTGCCCTTTTTGGCAAGTCTCGACTGAGACTTTCCCCAGGTGTGGAAAAATTATAGCAACAATCCCTCAATCGCGGCCGTGCGTACGTACATGAATCAATTCGTGGACGTTAAACGACGCGAGGAACCCACCGTGTGCGGCCAATTTTTCCATCGTACGAAATCCATCGACCACATCGGCATCTTCGGTGCCAAACAACGCGCTAATAACGTACAAACTGGCGGGAAAGAACGATCCAATGGCCAACAGACAGCCTTAAGAGGTAAGATTTTACACATCAGTTTTTACGCAAATCGTAAAAGCTACTTTTAAGTAATAACTTACTAGGAATAATCCTAGTGATCAAAAAGTTTCGGAGCATAAAAAGATTAGTGCTTAGCACATAAGTTGGCGTTTTTTACACATAATTTTGGAAACATAAATTTCGTACTTGACCGAGAAAAGACGGCAAGTTTCCACGGTACTACAAACCCTGTCAAAAAAAAAATTGCTGTGGTCAACTATAACAGGTAAAAGTACGTAAATTTTGCTGCAAATCACATAGGAAAAAAGTTGAAAAGGCGGCTAACGCCGCCTACATTCATATTTTGTATACCACATTCTAAACCAACTTTGTAGTACGTAAATAGCTCTATAAAACCTTCTCAAGGACGTTTTCGGCGTTGTCGCACTCGTTTTCATTTAAAACGAGGAAACATGCGAACCAAAAAAAAAACTGCAATATTCAGCAGACGGGGCATAGCAGGTCAGACGGGGCATCAAAAATGAATACTAAACACATATGCTTTTCTGTCAAAATCACTAATTTTGACTACAATAATTTAAAAAAACGTGTATTTTTTGATAATTTATGAAAAATTAATTTTTAAAACTAAATAACTCCTCAGATTTTATATTCTCACCGAATCTGACTTTATATTCGTGATCAGCGTGATCAAATTAGGGGGGACACCAATTGATTTCGTATAATTCGGCTTCGTTTTAGTTTCGAAATGCTTCTGGGACCTTTTTGAATCCACGGCGACGACTACATGTACCTAGTGAATTCAACGGAGATTCTGGGAGCAAGAAATAAAAACAAGCCACTTCGTCAATTCGCGTCCGATCATAGCAAATATGGTACTTTTTGAACGTCCCGTTTCACGAGGATTCCAAATCCGTCGTCTCGTCAGAAATCTGAGCAATATTGACGCCGCAAATTCGTGTTAAAGTTGGACGGGCAATCATTTCGAGACAATTTGACCCCATTTTAGCCGATTTTTCAGCACAGTTTTTAACCGCTTCGAAAAACTAATAAAATCTCGCCGAATCTGATTACACCACGTGAAAGAGCGTCAAAAAGTACACCTAGAACGGTCCCGTCTGATATCCTAAAAGATCTGCTTCATGGATTTGCAAGGGAAAATAAGGTGAAAATTTGCAAAAATTCAACTGATTTTTGGCCATTTTTGAGGCACAAAAAACGCCATATCTCCAAAACTACTGCTCCGATTAAGCCAGATTTTGTTTTAAAAGTTGCGTACGCGCGAGTTCTACATGTTCCGCTATAGTCACCCGACCAGATGTTTTTTGCGGCTTCAAAAAGTACATTTATGTGTGAAATTTTTACTATTGTCAAATTCACGTTTTTGATCCGCTTCGAAAAACTAATGAAATCTCGCCGAATCTGATTACACCACGTGAAAGAGCGTCAAAAACTACCCCTAGAACTGTACCTTCACATATCCTGACATTTCTGCTTCATGAATGTAAAAGGGGAAATATGGTCAAAAGTTAACCAAATGTTAACGAATATTGTTGCGATTTCATACCAATTTTGACGCACGAAAAATGGGATATCTCCATAACTACTGCTCCGATTGCTCCAATTTTTTTTTTAAAAGTTGCGTACGCACTTGTTCTAGATGCTCAGCTATAGTCGTCAAGCCAGATGTTTTTCGCGGCTTCAGAAAGTACATTTATGTGCTAAAAAATGCACTTTTTTAAAGAAAACGTTTTTGCTAATAACTTCTAAACTAGACGTCGTACACTTGCTGGCGTTGAATATTCGGAATCAGCGTAAAATTTCCCATCTGGTATGACCCGGCTACACCCGTGTTAAAGACAGGCCAAAATAATATCTCAATTTCATAAAAAGTACAAGTGGTACATAAAATACGACTTCACCACGTGAAAGAGCGCCAAAAATTACGTCTAGATCGACATGTTACATAGTCGATACAACTCGGTTTTTGAGGTTTTAATCGATAAAGTAGTTTTTATCAATTTTGGAAGGTTTCCAGTGGCGTGTCGCAGAATGTGATTTCATAAATTGGTTCAGCGTCAAAAACTACCCCTAGAACAGTGCCAGGGTTAGGTGTAGATACTCTGGTTATCTCATATTAAATGCAAAAAGAAGAGTAAAATTCACCAATTAGAAAGGTTTCCAGTGACATGTCGCAAATATGATTTGGCCAATGGATATAATGGAGGGGATTCAAATCCACCAATTAGAAAGGTTTCAGTGACATGTCGCAAAATATGATTCGACCAATGGATTCTCGTTTCTCTTACTGTGTTTTTACATGAAATATATGTGACCTTACGTACCCGTTTGTAAGAAATGTGACGTTATGTACAGTACCCGCAGAAACAATCCACCAATTAGAAAGGTTTCCAGAGACATGTCGTAAAATATGATTCGACCAATGGATTCTCGTTTCTCTACACCCATTGAAAACCTGTAATATACATTTATAATGAATGGCAAATTGATTCGGCCAAACGCTTCTCTAACTTTATGAAAAATATGTGACGTGTGCTCTCTCGCTCTCTTCGTTGCAATTGAATGAAGTACTGCACCCTCTAACCAGCCCAACCTACGCCGCACCTCTAGATGAAGTCAAAGTGCGCTTTGACTATGACACGTGGAGTGACGCTGCTTCTTTAATGCATGACTTAACCCAGGAACAAGAAGAAGAGCCGGGGCCCGTTGCCATTGACGAGTTCTGGACAACTATGGCGCTTGCGTATCCAGTGGTTGTGACCTATAATCTCGAGTATAGGTCACAACCGTCTTTTGTATTGTACAAGTTGGACACATTGATAGATACCAAACATTTTGTGGCCGTAGCCACCTGTCTCATCCTCGCAATTGCCCGTGGACTCACGTCGCCTTGGACTCTACCTTATGTCAGAGTTGATTGTCGTAGGCTCATGTTTACTGCCTGTGTTCTAGCTCAATTGGCATGCGGGAATCGTTTTTAGTTAGGTGGCCAGGACCCTGATTGGCAGGCGAGTTTTCTCTAAAGTAACGGTCTTTGGAGTCCCATTTCTCTTTGGTTATGAAATGGCAAGATACACATACTCAAACATACCTCACTACAATGTACCCCCAGCAGTATTTCTGTGACCACGCTCGTCCAACGCTTCCTTGTAGTGGGATTCCAGTCAGTGAAGCCACTGGGTGTTATAGTTCGACTGTCAACTTTGATGCGAGCTCAGGGGATGGCTATTGTATTCGCGACGTGTCATTCATGTCGTGGGTAATGTATGCCTTGATGATTTTCAGTGAGTTTCTCAATTTCTTTTTGGCAATCGATGCTTTATCAACCTTATCAAAACTGGTATAACTTATACCACTAGTACCAAGTACAAGCATTCTGACAATTGTCAAACCTCATACCGTATACGCATTCTGGCAGTTGTTCACCGATCATAGAACGCTGCATGTATTAAGAAAGATCATACATATAGCCCAGTTAGCCCCTCAATGCCTACCACCCGTACCCGATCCCTTGCCTCGCCCTTCAACCAGCCAAACTCTGTGAGGAGTCCGTCTCCCGTCACCGTTATGATCTCGAACGTGCTCAGCTTGTATTCCTCGACAATAAAGATAATCTCCATTTTCTTCACCTCAAACCTCTCGGGCGAGTGCGACAGCATGTTCAACCATCCATGGAAGTATTCGATACGAAAAGAATGTTTGTGGGCACTCGTCACTTGCACGAAACGCACGTGCTGAGTACGTTTAGACACCATGACAGCGTCGTAGCCACCTTGATTCCATTGTTCTGGTTTAATCCAAACGGGGCGAGTAACTGAAAGCGGAGGTATGTCATCCGACACCATAACAGCTGATTGACTCCACGTCTCAAGTACATTTCCTGACACATCGACAAGTTTTAGGCCACCTTTTCGAAGCCTTGCGAAAAACACCATTTCCAACATCCATCCATTCAATGCTGGATTCGAACAGAGTCGATACGTCGACATGAGCCTCTCGATAGTATCTGGACTACACTTGACGGCAATTTGTGTTGCAGCATATTGACTGATTACACGTGATCCATAACGCTGGAACTTCCCAAACAGACGAGTAATGCTTGAAGAAGAACGCTGGCCACTAGTTGCGACAGTCGCAGCATCAATCAAAGAATCCACGGCATTCTTCAACCTCGACTTTACGATTGCAGTGCGATAGTGAAACATGTTACGACAGGATCCCCCTGCGTAGTAATACTTGGACTCTACCATTGTCTCGGGAGACGTTTTTTCATGGGACAACACTGATGGGGCATCCAGAACTTGCGATACACTCTTGAATACCTCATCATTCTTGATCGCATCGAGATACTCATCCAGAGTCCACGACCACACATGGAACTCCATTGATTTAGTCACAATCTCCATGTCCTCTTGGATCTTACCACGAGTAGAAACGGAACAAACAAACGCGAGCCGCCGCTGCTTCACCCCCTCATTGTACAACAACCATTCAACGCAAAAGCGTGTCAACTTATTCAAATCGTCTGAAGCAGTCCACCCGTCAACGAGCACGAAATGGTGCCTCGTATCTTCCATCGACAATATTTCCTTCACGTCCCTAGTCCCTTGAAGAGTTCGAGTCGTTCGTTCGTTGCCAACGAAACGCACGCAGTCCCATTTCATGGATTTTTTGTTTACATGGATCCACGTTACCATCCATTCACTTCTGTCCAACGTCAAAGCAAATGCCATCGCAGTAGTTGACTTTCCCGTTCCAGGCGGGCCGAGAATCCAGCCCAAATGACCTTTATCCAACACCTTCTCCCTCAAAAACTTGAATTGGCTGTGGAAAGTAGGTCTGCAGTAGAGAATCAAGCGAAGAGGAGAAAGTCCGGACTTCTCCATGTCTCCTTTTTCCAACCGAAAGTACTTTAATTCCGGGTGGTAACTGTGCGATCCCCACCAAGTCGATTCCCACTCCAAACGCTGCTTTTTACCTGTCGGTGGGATCACCACCAAGACGTGGATATCCCCTTCCTTTGGCTTAAAGTTGACTCCAAAATTCTTCGGGTTCTTGATCCACAACGATGATTTCATTTTCTCAAAGCGTGATAACTGTCCATGTTCATCAAATACCACAGCGTGTCTATATTCATCGAACGTCACTGCATCCGCGCCGTCCTCGTCCAACCACGCGTCGCCCTTCTTGGCCAAGAAAAGCTCCAGCTTGTTCGCATCGAAGGCAAACTTCTGCTTCTCTGCGATCTTGTCCTTCAAGTCTCCCACAGAATCGCTTGCACTGATGTCCACAGGGAACGCGCTATCATTCACACCGACGACCGCTAACGTTTTTCATACGTTAAAGTGTTAACTTGAGTTTACTATACGTCTAAGAACAGAGGATCGATCCTTAACGTATGCTGCTCGTCAATAAATAAAAAAATCTTGTTGTGACTCTCATCCACGTCCTTGAGCACGGCTTTCAGTCGTTCTTCAAATTCGCCACGAAATTTCGCCCCCCGCTACGAGCGCGGCCAAGTCTAGCGCGACCACTTGCTTATCTTTGAGGCTGTCGGGCACTTCTCCCAGTGCAATCCGCTGGGCCAGTCCTTCCGCGATAGCGGTTTTGCCAACGCCTGGTTCGCCGATCAAAATGGGATTAATCTTCTCGACCAATCACAGGGTCGAGATTGCCCTTTTTGGCAAGTCTCGACTGAGACTTTCCCCAGGTGTGGAAAAATTATAGCAACAATCCCTCAATCGCGGCCGTGCGTACGTACATGAATCAATTCGTGGACGTTAAACGACGCGAGGAACCCACCGTGTGCGGCCAATTTTTCCATCGTACGAAATCCATCGACCACATCGGCATCTTCGGTGCCAAACAACGCGCTAATAACGTACAAACTGGCGGGAAAGAACGATCCAATGGCCAACAGACAGCCTTAAGAGGTAAGATTTTACACATCAGTTTTTACGCAAATCGTAAAAGCTACTTTTAAGTAATAACTTACTAGGAATAATCCTAGTGATCAAAAAGTTTCGGAGCATAAAAAGATTAGTGCTTAGCACATAAGTTGGCGTTTTTTACACATAATTTTGGAAACATAAATTTCGTACTTGACCGAGAAAAGACGGCAAGTTTCCACGGTACTACAAACCCTGTCAAAAAAAAAATTGCTGTGGTCAACTATAACAGGTAAAAGTACGTAAATTTTGCTGCAAATCACATAGGAAAAAAGTTGAAAAGGCGGCTAACGCCGCCTACATTCATATTTTGTATACCACATTCTAAAGCAACTTTGTAGTACGTAAATAGCTCTACAAAACCTTCTCAAGGATGTTTTCGGCGTTGTCGCACTCGTTTTCATTTAAAACGAGGAAACATGCGAACCAAAAAAAAAACTGCAATATACAGCAGACGGGGCATAGCAGGTCAGACGGGGCATCAAAAATGAATACTAAACACATATGCTTTTCTGTCAAAATCACTAATTTTGACTACAATAATTTAAAAAAACGTGTATTTTTTGATAATTTATGAAAAATTAAATTTTAAAACTAAATAACTCCTCAGATTTTATATTATCACCGAATCTGACTTTATATTCGTAATCAGCGTGATCAAATTAGGGGGGGAACCAATTGATTTCGTATAATTCGGCTTCGTTTTAATTTCGAAATGCTTCTGGGACCTTTTTGAATCCACGGCGACGACTACATGTACCTAGTGAATTCAACGGAGATTCTGGGAGCAAGAAATAAAAACAAGCCACTCTGTCAATTCGCGTCCGATCATAGCAAATATGGTACTCGTTTAAACGTCCCGTTCGACGAGGATTCCAAATCCGTCGTCTCGTCAGAAATCTGAGCAATATTGACGCCGCAAATTTGTGTTAAAGTTGGACGGGCAATCATTTCGAGACAATTTGACCCCATTTTAGTCGATTTTTCGGCACATTTTTTAACCGCTTCGAAAAACTAATAAAATCTCGCCGAATCTGATTACACCACGTGAAAGAGCGTCAAAAACTACCCCTAGAACGGTCCAGTCCGATATCCAAAAAGATCTGCTTCATGGATTTGCAAGGGAAAATAAGGTGAAAATTTGCAAAAATTCAACTGATTTTTTGCCATTTTTGAGGCACGAAAAATGCCATATCTCCAAAACTACTGCTCCGATTAAGCCAGATTTTTTTTTAAAAGTTGCGTACGCACGAGTTCTACATGCTCCGCTATAGCCACCCGACCAGATGTTTTTTGCGGCTTCAAAAAACACATTTATGTATGAAATTTTTACTATTGTCAAATTCACGTTTTTGCTCCGCTTCGAAAAACTAAAGAAGTCTCGCCGAATCTAATTACACCACGTGAAAGAGCGTCAAAAACTACCTCTAGAACTGTACCTTCACATATCCTGACATATCTGCTTCATGTATGTAAAAGGGAAAATATGGTCAAAAGCTGTCCAAATGTTAACGAAAATTGTTGCGATTTCATACCAATTTTGACGCACGAAAAATGGCATATCTCCATAACTACTGCTCCGATTGCTCCAATTTTTTTTTTAAAAGTTGCGTACGCACTTTTTCTAGATTCTCAGCTATAGTCGTCAAGCCAGATCTTTTTCGCGGCTTCAGAAAGTACATTTATGTGCTAAAAAATGCACTTTTTTAAAGAAAACGTTTTTGCTA
>MIQA02018574.1:0-11293 GCA_001887855.2 Sclerospora graminicola
TATTAGCTACAATAAAATTCCTGAGTTCTCTATATAAACCGTCCTCTGATCGATACTCTTCTCGATGATACGAGAGTAAAATTTTCTGGCGATCAATCGGTCGGTCTTGCATCTCACCTTGGATGCTCTCGAGACATATCTGCATTCGTATTCCTCGGATCCTCGAACTTGCATACTTCTTTTCAAACGCAATCGCTGCCTGCACTTGCTCCAAGGTTTTCTTCCATAGATACCCTATATGTTCGTGCTCTGTCCTGTGTAGTCCTTGAAAGATTTCTTCATTCCGTAGTTGCCAAAGCCAGGTGGCGCCGATTGAACACATTGCCCACCACAGTCTTGCCATTTCCTTGCTACACGCTTGAGCTTCCTGTCCACATCTGGTTGTTAGTCTCCGCATGATTATCCGTGATACTGGTGGTGCCTGTCGCGTCACAAAGAACCATTTGTATAAGTCTAAGTCCGCTGCATTAACCCACCATCCGTTCCATAAGCTTAGAACGCGTGCCCATAATTTCTGGGCACGCGTACACCCCCACACAATATGTGTGACCCCTTTCCCAGGTGCCGAGCAATGATGATCCATTGCGCACCCGCCTTGTGATGTATATCCATCATAATAACAATTAAGCTGGAACGTAGCCATCCTGTAGAGACTCCAGCGTTGGTAGTCCGACAGCATGTGATCATGTCTCCATACATCTCGCGTCGTTTGTTCTTGAACGAAACCATTCCACGTGTCCTGCGCCCTTTTGTCGTTCCATCGCTTTTCAATTCTGTGTAACGGCTTAGCAATGATCTTGTAGTACAATCTCCTGAACGTTCTCCTTAACCAATGTTTGATGGAGCTTGGGCGGACATCTTCAGTTGTTTCCCATGCTATTCCGTGGATTGTCGGGTGCGCGTCGAATACCAAACCATGTGGCCACTCACTCCTCTTCACAAATCCTGGCTTCTGATCTGGCGAAATGAAATGCACACAATCCCAATATAATCCATCTTGCCTTTGTCGTAGCTTGCACTGCGTGCCTGTCGTGACGTCGACTCCACTTATCGTTCGCGCTTCTTGTACCTTCCAGTCCATTGATAGCCAGTGCTTCGGCGCCCAAAGTAGGCGTAGTGATCCGGGATCTCCCAAGTATTGACCTACCGCTACCCGTGGAGAGCATAAAATAATGGTTAACAGCCACCGACCTACTTTTGCCCTTGTGTGCCCTTTCTTCGTCTTGAATTTCGCTTTCCATGAAAAAGTCGTATCTGACTCCTTCTTTATGCATAAGTCCGCAATTGTTCCTTGTATGCATCGGTCGTACTTCTTCCACGCTATTGTACCATTGGCTTGGTCCTGGATCCATGGGTTCGCAAACCATGTATACGTTCCCCAGAATCTTTTCAAGTGGTCCGGCCCGAGTCCATGCCAGGGTATCGTGCTTAAATCTGCTGTTACGCTGACTTCTTCGTTGATGTGTATTCCAATAGCCGGGTCTAATGTTTGCGTTTGACAGTGTGCCCGTAGTTTGGGGAGATGTGCCGCAACATATTTCGATAGCTCTTGTCGTTCAGCTGATGATGGTCCTAGCGTGTCCGATAGCGATCTACCTATCATCGCTGCTGCGCTTCCTCTTTGCGTGTGTCGTTCCTTCTGACCTGTGTCATAAAAGGAAAACCATAGGTTAGAATTTGTACATGTATCTAGCCGCGTCCAATTCCTCCAAGCCGTGTTGTATCTATCCATCGGCTCCAACATCCACATCGTGGCTTCCTTCACCACTAATGTATGTAACGCTGCAGGGATGGAGATGAGCCCGAGTCCACCCGCTTTCTTGGGCGTGAAGAGTAGTAGTGGTGAGATTTTGTGCCGCCCTCCATCTGTGTCCGTCGTTTTACTCCATATGAACCGCTTTTGGAGTGCCATTAGTTCACGTCGGGTGTCTTCAGAGGGCAGGTAAGCTTTCGCCGTAAATAGGATAGCCGGGATCGCGATCGAATTAAAAAGTGTCACTCGTTCATCTACCGAAGTTGCACATTTCGTGGCTGTGATGAGACGCCGTTGGATCGCACGTAGTCTGCCCGCCCAGTTTTTTTCTCTGAGAGAAGAATTTCCTATTTGATATCCCAGGTATCTTACCGATTCGCCGGGTTGCAATACCGGTACTGTGTACCATTCCATGGGATACTGTTCTGCCTCCAATAGTATGACCTGACTCTTCGCCGGCTGCATCCGTAAACCAGAGAGTTGTCCAAACCTTTCGACAATATCTAGGGCTTTCTTCATATGTTTGCCTTCACGAAAAAAAATTGTTGAATCGTCAACGAAGGCGGTAAATCTTTGCTCCCACTGTTGTGTTGAATTTCCAATCGTTATGCCTTCCAGTTCCTTGTCTTGTGTGATGGCTAATCCCAGAGGCTCCACTGCAAGTATAAATAACAGCGGCGCGAGAGGGCACCCTTGTCGTATGCCTGACACCACTTGTATCGCACTGGATTGTTCTCCGTTGACTAGGAATCTTGCCGTCGTTCCTTGGTGAATTTTGATCATGACATCGATAAAACGCTGTGAGAAACCAAACTTTTGAAGTACCACCATAAGGAAGTCCCGATCAATAGTGTCGTAAGCCTTGGCGAAGTCAATCATCAGAACCCCTCCACTGTTTTCCGCGCTCTTCGTCCTTGGTCTTTTACTGTAGTTTTCCAGCATGTCCAGCATGAGTACTACTGCTCTGTCCATCCGTCGGCCGTGCACGAACCCTTGCTGGGTGTCCCCTATCAACCTTCCCAAAAATCTCTGTAGTCTCATCGCAATTACCTTGGCAAAAATCTTGTAGCTGGACTGCAACAATGATATCGGCCGGTAGTCCATTGCATTATCGGAGTCGCCCTTCTTCCGGAGTGGTATGATCGTCGCTTCCAAAAACGACTTTGGTGGATCCTGTCCTTGTAGGATTGCGTTACTTACCTTACACAAATCACTGATCACCTCGTCCGCAAAGTCCTTATAGAAGTCGTTGTTGAGTCCATCTGGACCTCCCGCTTTCCTCCTCTCTAGAGACTTTATAGCCTGCATAATGTCTGCTTCATCGACCGGTTCCAGTAATTCTTCGTTGTCGCTTGCTCTTACCTTTCTGTCGCTCGGAAACGTGACAAATCTGTCCAGCCTTTGTTCCAATTGGTCCGTCCGAACTTTACTATGCCTACAACTGAGCACTGCCTTCCATGTCATCGCAAACTTATCTGGGATACTCAACCTTGTCTGATGTGTTTCTTGTAGTCCAGGCACCGTAATGGCTGATACTCGTTGGTTACTCTCCCAGACTGCCGTACGCCTAAATAGCCATCGCAATGAATCCATACTTCTTCGAAATTTACGTCCTAGTCGTACTTTGTTCTCCTCTATGGCTTCTTGCGCTGCGATATCCAACACTTGATTTCTCGAGGTGCTCATTCCGAAAAGGGATTGCGTTAGCTGGACTGCCTTCCGTTTCCTTCTCTGTCGCACCCTTTTTCGTACACGCATAATCGCTGCAATCCACCTCTGCACTTGTTCATCCCAATCTTCTTCAATTTGTCCTGTTCCGCCCTTTCTGGTTGTTACTTCCGTTACCACCTCTTCAACCACCCGTTTGCGATTTGCCCCGGCCACTGGATACTTTAATCGAAATGTGTGAGCGGGTTTCTCTTTGTGTCGTTGCTGCGGTTCGCTTAGTATTACCGAAACTTCTTCGTGATCAGATGCGACTAACGGTGTGCGTGTATCGAAACAATCTACCCACTCGTACTTGTGGATCGGAATGTAAATCCTATCCAATCTGCTCGCTACTTCACCCCGCCAGAAGGTAAACTCCAAACTTTCGGTGAGTCTGTCCGCTTCCCACGCGGAGTGCTGGGCTAACGCCGCATCATACCAACCATTCACCGCTAGTAATCTTGATAGCTCCTTGCATTCGGACTTCACTGCCTTCCCTGGTGCCAAACGGTCGAGTTGCGGCACCTCTACGCAATTAAAGTCTCCTGCCAGTATGACGTCCTCCCCTGCTGACACCGACCACATACCTAAATCCCGATAAAACTGAGAACGGTTAGTATTACAATCAGCAGGTGCATAGATATTTATGATCTTCCAGTTTTCCACCGTCACTGCAATCACTCTCTCCGTCCACTTGCTTTGATTCCAAGGACGTGCAATCTTTCCGCGATCTGGGGTTAACAGAATCCCCACTCCTCCAGTCTTGGACTCTGAAATACTCCAATACGCTAATCTAATGTCTCGATCAGTATGATTCCACATGCGTTCCCATATGCGTGTCACCTCTTCCGCTTCTTTCCGTGTCGTTATGTGTGTTTCTTGAATAAGTGTGCAATCTGCCCTCCTTGCGATCGGTTTGTTTCGCCAGGATTGAAGCCACTCCTGTCTTGATTGTGCCTTGAAGCCTCGAACGTTCTGCGTTGATATGCTAATTTTGTTCGTGGCTGCTGCGGCTTGTGTTTTCCGTACCTCTTCTCCTTTTACGATTGCTGCATCCGTTATTAGGTGCCGGCTATACGCGTCCATCATGTTAGTAAGTCTCTGAACTTCTTGATGATACGCGTCACTCATCTCGGTGCCCTTAATATAAGATAAGGGGGTCTAATTGCGACCGTCCCCCTCCTTCGTCCCCTTGGTGTTGTGTTCCTGTTGATGTTGGCATACTTATACCATGTTTACTCTGGGCGGTATCGCAGTATCAGTATCGTTTTATACCGGTGGTACTACCGGTACCAATACTGCACACTTGCCGGTGGTGACCACACAATGATTCTTCCCATGATCAAGTCGATTCTCTCGTTCCTTACTGTAGTGATTGTGTTTACACGCTGTAGCGCTGAGTCGATCCCTGCCACAAGCGAAACCTCGGGGTTTGCTGCGCTTCATAGTACTCAAGCTCATGAGCGTGACAAGCACAATATTCGAGGAAACGATACAGCGTCGCGTGAAGAGCGCAAAATTTTCCCTATCGAATCGTTCATATCATCAGTAAAGGCTGCCGATGAGTCTCAACCTGGTACTATAAATGCAGTAAACATGGTGGATGTGCCGGAACTTCAAGAAAGCAACAAAGCACTCGTAGTTCATAAAGCAAGCATGATGGACGTATCTGAAATCAAAGAACTCAACAAAGTACTTGCTACACGGATGGAAACATTAGGAATCGACATCGATGGTGTCGTACTCGTTACGAAAGCTTTAAAGCCTGCTTTTCCGGGCTTCAGCTTTAACAATCTCGAGTGGATGGTTCTTGGAAAAGTATATTTTGGAAGAGACGGGAGTAGTACTGGTTACAGAGCTTTGCGCTCAACAGAACTGTTTAAAGAGCTGAACATGAAAATCACTAATTACGAGGAAATCAAGAAATGGACAGCGAGGTTTAAGAGTCTTAAAGTCGAAGCTAAATTTGTTTTTGGGAAGATGCTCTGGCTTATACAAAATCATAATGAACTCAATTTACACCTCGCGGATGTTGCTAAAATGGCTTTTGGGAGCGAATACTTGGAAAAAAGAAAGTTGCCGTCCGCTAAAGAGATATTAGAAGCTGTGGGTGAACAGAATGTCGACAGAGATCTTGTGGAGTCAATTGTACGGCAAGACAGGGACTCAAGGAAACGTAAAATGCGGACTCATCTAGGACCTTTCGCAATCGAGTCGTTCACGTCGTCGGTAAAGGCGGCCGATGAGTCTCTTCCTCGCACTAAACCTGCAGCAAGCATGATGGACGTATCTGAAATTAAAGAACGCAACGAAGTACTTGCTACACGGATGGAAGCATTAGGAATCGACATCGATGCTGTCGTCCCCGTCACGGAAGTGTTAAAGCCTTTTTTTAAGGACTTCAGCCTTAACAATCTCGAGTGGATGATTCTTGGGAAATTATATTTTGAAAAAGAAGAGAGTAGTAGTGATCACATAGTTTGGCGCTCAGACACAGCGTTTAGAGAGCTGAACATGGAAATCATTGACAAGAAGGGAATCAAGACATGGGTAAAGAGGCTCACCAGTTTTCATGTCCAAGCTCCAAGGGTTTTTGGGAAGATGCTCCGTCTTCTACAAAATCATAATGAACTCAATTTACACCTCGCGGATGTTGCTAAAATGGCTTTTGGGAGCGAATACTTGGAAATAAGAAATTTGCCGACCGCTAGTGAGATATTACAAGCTGCGGGCAACCAGAATCTCAACAAAGATCTTCTGGAGTCTGTTTTAGGTCAAGTCAAGGACTCAAGGAAACGTAAAATGCCGACTGATCGAGGACCTTTCGCAATCGAGTCGCTCACGTCGTCGGTAAAGGCCGCCGATGAGTCTCTTCCTCGCACTAAACATGCAGATAGCATGATGGACGTATCTGAAATTAAAGAACGCAACGAAGTACTTGCTACACGGATGGAAAAATTAGGAATCGACATCGGTGGTGTCGTATTCATCACGGGAGCGTTAGAGTTGGAGTTGAAGAGATCTTTCAGCCGTAACAGTCTCGGGTGGATGGTTCTTGGGAAAATATATTTTGAAAAAATACATTTTCCCAGTAGTGGTTACAGAATTTTGAGCTCAAAAGAACTGTTTGAAGAGTTGAACATGAAAATCATTGACAAAGTGGAATTCATGAAATGGAGAAGGAGGGTCAACGGGTATCGTGTCGAAGCTACAAAGGTTTTTGGAAAGATGTTCTGGCTTATGAATGAACTAAAGTTAGATCTCGCGGATGCTGCTAAAATGGCATTTGGGAGTGAATTTTTTTTCGGAAAAGAGTTGCCGTTTCTTGATGAGCTCTTACAAGCTGTGATGGGACATGATGTCGACAAAGATGTGACGGAGTCTCTGAGACGGCAAGACAAGGACTCAACTATGACAGACATAGCCGGGGACAAGCAGAAAGCAACTCGCAAGTACGTCGGTGAGGGGTCACACGAACAGCCAAACAAGTATCGAAAATTGGCGTAAAGTTTTGTCGACAATCGCTCCATTCTTATGTGGTTGAAGCAGTAGGCATCCATTGGACGACTCTTCCTTTTTTCGCTGGCTATCTAGGTTTTTTTTTATGACCTGTAGTTTTCTTGACTTTATTTTTAGGGTCTGTATGGTTACGGTAAAAACAAGTTGGGTCGGTCATATTTTAGACATCTAATGCGGTTCTCTTGTCTTGATGTTTTTTCGTGAGCGAGATATGTCGTGGGTGACCTGCAAGTTAGTGGTGGATGTCTTTTACAACTTTGTCCTCGCCATGTTTTGTCCAATTGCTAGGAGCATGCTGGATAAATCTCGTAATTTGTTTGTCGTAGTCAAATCTTTTTATCAGTCGGGTGTCGCTGTTGGGTTTGCGAGTGCTCTCAATCGGTAGCGCTGAGAGCTACGATGACACGAAAGCTACAGCTAACAAAGAGGCAAATGGTTCATGTGTTAAAAACGTTCCAATTTTTCACTTCACTCAGACTGTAAGTGTTAGAAATTTCGGTCCAAGCACAAAAATAACGTTTAAGGTATTTTGGTACTTTACACTAAAGGAAAGTGGTACAAAACTGGTACACGGTGGTTACGGTTTTGAATACCAAATTTCTATTTTTTGCATTGTGAACTTTAGAAATAGAAACACACAAAGTCGAAGTTGAAGTCGCATGGGTTTCCTGGGATGGCGGGGTGGTTATGCAAGTCAGGAATAGGATTAAGAGCAGTAGAAGGTATCGAATAGGTTGGCGATAAACACTTCTCAATATACATTGCATTGATTAAATCAACCTTGCATTATATCTTCAGATATCAACATCAAGCTAAATTCACCTATCGGCCTACGTTTCGACTGTCAACTATGAACAACGATTTTCAACAGGTTATGAGCCCAAAGGGTCAAGATGATAATTTCGGTGAAGATTATGAAGAGGAGAAGCCTACCACGATGGGAGATCAAGGTGCCCGACTGGTAGACATGCTGAAAGGCGTAATTGACAGACTTGACCGACTTGAATCGAGTCGGAGACAACCCGACATGGATAGTTTTGGTTTCAACAATTCCATGCGATTGGGAACGAAGATGCGAATGGCATCTTTAGATGGTACACCCGAAAAGAAACCTGACTTGGCGGATCATTTTCAGGATCATGCAGCCGGTTTTGGAGGAATAAACTACCAAAATCTGCATCAACCAAAACCGGAACCGAACTTGCATCAGCAACCAAACCTGCACCCTCAGCCAAACATGCACCCACAACCGAACATGCAACCAAATTTGCACCCGCAACCGAATCTGCAACCGATCTTTAGAACCCCGTCAGCTCGCGAATGCAAGTTATCGATTCGAACCTTTGACGGCAAAGAGGTATACAGGGGTCTTGGTGCCGGTTTCAAGCAATGGGGCACAAGATTTATACGTCAAGTGGCCATTGCAGAATCTGCATGCGGATATCGATGGGGCGAAGATTTCAAGGTGGACCTACTCAGCCATTACCTAAGCGGTATGGCTGAAAGTTATTACAATCGTCAAGTCGATTCATGGTGGAACGAATCACAAAGTTTGGTTCACGTTATGTTATCGGCATTCCATACAACCATAACACCGGCTCAGTCGATGAAACTATTTACAGCAAGAAAACATCCGAAAAGGACATGGAATGAACATTACCTGTACCTTGTAGCGATCACGGAAGCTGTTGGTGGAAGTGAGCCGCTGGTGCTCGAAAACATAGTTCATTATGCATCCAGTGAACTAAAAACAATCCTACTATCGAGATACAACCACTCAAGGCAAGACTATCTTCGTCAAGCAGAAGAGCTATGCCAATTCGCTCAAGCAATTGAAAACGACGGACAGCAAGGAAAAAGTCGCCAAAGTGAAACTATCAACTACGTCGAACAAAAGCCAAAGATCAAAAAATGCAAGAATTGCAAGAAGATAGGGCACACCGAAGACAAGTGTCGAAGTAAAGTTTCAAAACAAGTGGACTTCACGCTAAGCATCGTCGAAAACAAAGACAGCAATGATACAAGGTGGATCCTGGATAGTGGAGCAAGCATGCACTTGGTAAACGACATTTTGTACCTACAAGACGTCAAGGAACATGCTACCAAGCAGACGGAATGAAGTTGAGCGTCACCAAAAAGGGGTGGGTGAAAATTACCACTTACCTTGATGACAAACAAAATGTCATTCGACTTGAAAATGTCTACTACGTAGAAAATTTGGCAAAAAACATTCTTTCGTACGGACTCCTGGAAGACAAAGGATGTCACCTCGATTACAAAAATGGAAAACGAGTGATGGTCCACCGAAAGTCTGGAAAAGGAATATTTTCCGTCGAAAAGACAAACCGAGTACTCACGGTAGATGTAAAAGTGGAAAGGTTACGAATTTTCAATGGAGACCAAGTAATGGCGATTCTGCAAGATAAAGAAAACAATCAAGAGCGAATCGTTCAAGAAGGCACGCTTATGCACTTCCACGCTCGCCTAGGGCACCTAAGTTTTGACGCAATCGAAAACATGGCGAAGGACGAAAGTTTCGGAATAAAGCTTACCGATACAAAAAGAATGAC
Source organism: Sclerospora graminicola (assembly GCA_001887855.2). Taxonomy (NCBI): domain Eukaryota; phylum Oomycota; class Peronosporomycetes; order Peronosporales; family Peronosporaceae; genus Sclerospora; species Sclerospora graminicola. The sequence goes on from MIQA02018574.1 coordinate 9,550, forward strand.
GTGCCTAACCTGCGCCCAAGGTAAGCAGACGAAAAACCCAAAATCCAAGCAAGACAGTGGTTTGAATGCGCCAACGGACCGCATTGGAGGTGTTATTTGCTCTGACTTGAAAGGGCCGATAACACCAAAAGACAGATTCGGAAATCGGTACCTAATCAACTTCATCGACTTCAAATCTAACTATGTACGAGTATTTTTGGCGAAAACCAAAGACGCGGCGGCAAAATTTTTCGAACATTTCCTGGCGTTTTTCGAGCGTCAGTTCAACTGCAAGGTACACCTACTCAGGACGGATGGAGGACTGGAATATAAGAACTTGGATCTGTTTTGCAAGCAAACCGGTGTTACAAGACAGATCAGCGAAGCAAACAACCAGTGGAGCAATGGAAAAGCTGAACAAATGCACAGAACGATAATGAACATGGCAAGATGTATGGTTTTTTCATGTGGCTTAAATCTTTCGTTTTGGGGCGACGCGGTTCAATACGCCGCGTACATCATTAATAGGAGTCCAACGAAAGCAAACTCAAGAAACATGACGCCCTATGAAGTTCTGACCGGAAAGAAACCAAACCTTGGCGAAATCGTGGCATTTGGATCACCCTGCACCGTTTACAGAAATCCCGGAAAAAATTCGCTCGCTCATCGAGCTCAAATCGGGATAATCGTCGGCAAAAGCGAAGAAGTCAAGGGGTACAAAGTATACCTAAAGGACGAGCGAAAGGTGGTTGCAACGCAACACATCAAGAACATAGACACCTTAAACGAAGAGCAGAACAAACAAGTACGACGTGACCTGGAAGCAGAAGGAGTGGAAAATCAGAAAGTTGCGACCAAAAATGCAAAAAACAAAAGCGATAAGCAGAAGAAAAAGGTGTGGCAACGAGAACGACATCAAACGAGAGGACACACGAAAGCTAATGCACAGAAGGAGAGAGTGTCAAGCGAAAATGTCGTCGGTGAGAACGCGGACCAAGAAAACGCGATTCAAGAAAATGATGAAACAATCGAAACAGTAAATTTCATTTCCGAAGTGGACCCAAAAAGTTTTGGCCAAGCAATGAAGAGCGGAAACAAATGAAGGCGATAAATGAAGAATTAACAGCGCTCGAACGCAATCAAGTGTGGACGATCGAAAGAAAACCAAAGGATTGCCGTCCGCTACACACCAAATGGGTATTCAAGACGAAAACTGATGAAAATGGAGATATCGAGCGGTATAAAGCAAGGCTTGTGGCTTGTGGAAACGAACAGAGGCTTGGGATCGACTACAACTTAACTTTCGCAGCAGTAATGGAGCTCGGACGGTGAAATTAATTCTCGCATTGTCAAAACCTTGGGGTGTCTGTGCGAAACACGGAGATATCCCAAACGCTTATGTGAAGGCACTGGAAACGGAGCATGAAATTTACCTGCACATTCCACAAGGCATGAATTTGAAGAGCAAATGTGAAGAACTCAACAAAGAAGAAATGGTGTTGAAATTACGAAAGACTCTTTACGGATTAAAACAAGCAGGTCGACTGTGGAATCAACTTTTACATGGAAAATTGCTAAAATCAGGTTTCAAACAGAGTATTACGGACATGTGTTTGTATTTCAAGACGATTAACGATGCTACCACTATCGTAGGAGTCTACGTCGATGATCTTCTAGTGACTGGAACACAGGAGGAGCTCGTGGACGAATTTTTCGACGACTTGAAAGTACTCGAAATTAAAAACTTAGGAAAAGTTTCAAAATT
>MIQA02018575.1:0-13471 GCA_001887855.2 Sclerospora graminicola
GTGGGGATAATGTCTCCCTAGAAATTTCGGTCCAAGCACAAAAATAACGTTTAAGGTATTTTTTGGTACTTTACACAAAAGGAAAGTGGTACAAAACTGGTACACGGTGGTTACGGTTTTGAACACCAAATTTCTATTTTTTGCATTGTGAACTTTAGAAATAGAAACACACAAAGTCGAAGTTGAAGTCGCATGGGTTTCCTGGGATAGCGGGGTAGTTATGCAAGTCAGGAATAGGATTAAGAGCAGTAGAAGGTATCGAATAGGTTGGCGATAAACACTTCTCAATATACATTGCATTGATTAAATCAACCTTGCATTATATCTTCAAATATCAACATCGAGCTAAATTCACCTATCGGCCTACGTTTCGACTGTCTACTATGAACAACGAATTTCAACAGGTTATGAGCCCAAAGGGTCAAGATGATAATTTCGGTGAAGATTATGAAGAGGAGAAGCCTACCACGATGGGAGATCAAGGTGCCCGACTGGTAGACATGGTGAAAGGCGTAATTGACAGACTTGACCGACTCGAATCGAGTCGGAGACAACCCGACATGGATAGTTTTGGTTTCAACAATTCCATGCGATTGGGAACGAAGATGCGAATGGCATCTTTAGATGGTACACCCGAAAAGAAACCTGACTTGGCGGATCATTTTCAGGATCATGCAGCCGGTTTTGGAGGATTAAACTACCAAAATCTGCATCAACCAAAACCGGAACCGAACTTGCATCAGCAACCAAACCTGCACCCTCAGCCAAACATTCACCCGCAAACGAACATGCACCCGCAACCGAACATGCAACCAAATTTGCACCCGCAACCGATCTTTAGAACTCCGTCAGCACGCGAATGCAAGTTATCGATTCGAACCTTTGACGGCAAAGAGGTATACAGAGGTCTTGGTGCCGGTTTCAAGCAATGGGGCACAAGATTTATACGTCAAGTTGTCATTGCAGAATCTGCATGAAGATATCGATGGGGCGAAGATTTCAAGGTGGACCTACTCAGCCATTACCTAAGCGGTATGGCTGAAAGTTATTACAATCGTCAAGTCGATTCATGGTGGAACGAATCACAAAGTTTGGTTCACGTTATGAATCGAATGTTATCGGCATTTCATACAACCATAACACCGGCTCAGTCGATGAAACTATTTACAGCAAGAAAACATCCGAAAAGGACATGGAATGAACATTACCTGTACCTTGTAGCGATCACGGAAGCTGTTGGTGGAAGTGAGCCACTGGTGCTCGAAAACATAGTTCATTATGCATCCAATGAACTAAAAACAATCCTACTATCGAAATACAACCACTCAAGGCAAGACTATCTTCGTCAAGCAGAAGAGCTATGCCAATTTGCTCAAGCAATTGAAAACGACGGACAGCAAGGAAAAAGTCGCCAAAGTGAAACTATCAACTACGTCGAACAAAAACCCAAAACCAAAAAATGCAAGAATTGCAAGAAGTTAGGGCACACCGAAGACTAGTGTCGAAGTAAAGTTTGGACTTCACGCTAAGCATCGTCGAAAACAAAGACAGCAATGATACAAGGTGGATCCTGGATAGTGGAGCAAGCATGCACTTGGTAAACGACATTTCGTACCTACAAGACATCGAAGATGTTCAAGGAACGTGCTACCAAGCAGACGGAATGAAGTTGAGCGTCACCAAAAAGGGGTGGGTGAAAATTACCACTTACCTTGATGACAAACAAAATGTCATTCGACTGGAAAATGTCTACTACGTGGCAAACTTGGCGAAAAACATCCTTTCGTACGGACTCCTGGAAGACAAAGGATGTCATCTCGATTATAAAAATGGAAAACGAGTGATGGTGCACCGAAAGTCTGGAAAAGGAATATTTTCAGTCGAAAAAACAAACCGAGTACTCACGGTGGATGTAAAAGTGGAAAGGTTACGAATTTTCAATGGAGATCAAGTAATGGCGATTCTGCAAGATAAAGGAAACAATCAAGAGCGAACCGTTCAAGAAGGCACGCTCATGCACTTCCACGCTCGCCTAGGGCATCTAAGTTTTGACGCAATCGAAAACATGGCGAAGGACGAAAGTTTCGGAATAAAGCTTACCGATACTAAAAGAATGACGTCCCTAACCTGCGCCCAAGGTAAGCAGACGAAAAATGCAAAGTCCAAGCAAGACAGTGGTTTGAACGCGCCAACGGACCGCATTGGAGGTGTTATTTGCTCTGACTTGAAAGGGCCAATAACACCAAAAGACAGATTCGGAAATCGGTACCTAACCAACTTCATCGATTTCAAATCTAACTATGTACGAGTATTTTTGGCGAAGACCAAAGACGCGGCGGCAAAATTTTTCGAACATTTCCTGGCGTTTTTCGAGCGTCAGTTCAACTGCAAGGTACACCTACTCAGGACGGATGGAGGACTGGAATATAAGAACTTGGATCTGTTTTGCAAGCAAACCGGTGTTACGAGACAGATCAGCGAAGCAAACAACCAGTGGAGCAATGGAAAAGCTGAACGAATGCACAGAACGATAATGAACATGGCAAGATGTATGGTTTTTTCATGTGGCTTAAATCTTTCGTTTTGGGGCGACGCGGTTCAATACGCCGCGTACATCATTAATAGGAGTCCAACAAAAGCAAACTCAAGAAACATGACGCCCTATGAAGTTCTGACCGGAAAGAAACCAAACCTTGGCGAAATCGTGGCATTTGGATCACCCTGCACCGTTTACAGAAATCCCGGAAAAAATTCGCTCGCTCATCGAGCTCAAATCGGGATAATCGTCGGCAAAAGCGAAGAAGTCAAGGGGTACAAAGTATACCTAAAGGACGAGCGAAAGGTGGTTGCAACGCAACACATCAAGAACATAGACACCTTAAACGAAGAGCAGAACAAACAAGTACGACGTGACCTGGAAGCAGAAGGAGTGGAAAATCAGAAAGTTGCGACCAAAAATGCAAAAAACAAAAGCGATAAGCAGAAGAAAAAGGTGTGGCAACGAGAACGACATCAAACGAGAGGACACACGAAAGCTAATGCACAGAAGGAGAGAGTGTCAAGCGAAAATGTCGTCGGTGAGAACGCGGACCAAGAAAACGCGATTCAAGAAAATGATGAAACAATCGAAACAGTAAATTTCATTTCCGAAGTGGACCCAAAAAGTTTTGGCCAAGCAATGAAGAGCGGAAACAAATGAAGGCGATAAATGAAGAATTAACAGCGCTCGAACGCAATCAAGTGTGGACGATCGAAAGAAAACCAAAGGATTGCCGTCCGCTACACACCAAATGGGTATTCAAGACGAAAACTGATGAAAATGGAGATATCGAGCGGTATAAAGCAAGGCTTGTGGCTTGTGGAAACGAACAGAGGCTTGGGATCGACTACAACTTAACTTTCGCAGCAGTAATGGAGCTCGGACGGTGAAATTAATTCTCGCATTGTCAAAACCTTGGGGTGTCTGTGCGAAACACGGAGATATCCCAAACGCTTATGTGAAGGCACTGGAAACGGAGCATGAAATTTACCTGCACATTCCACAAGGCATGAATTTGAAGAGCAAATGTGAAGAACTCAACAAAGAAGAAATGGTGTTGAAATTACGAAAGACTCTTTACGGATTAAAACAAGCAGGTCGACTGTGGAATCAACTTTTACATGGAAAATTGCTAAAATCAGGTTTCAAACAGAGTATTACGGACATGTGTTTGTATTTCAAGACGATTAACGATGCTACCACTATCGTAGGAGTCTACGTCGATGATCTTCTAGTGACTGGAACACAGGAGGAGCTCGTGGACGAATTTTTCGACGACTTGAAAGTACTCGAAATTAAAAACTTAGGAAAACTTTCAAAATTCCTAGGAATGAGAATCACGTACGATCAAAACAATGGATACACGTTAGATCAAGAAGTAATGATCGGAAACATGCTTCGAGAGTACAACCTAGAAGACGCAAACCCAGCAAAGACGCCGATCAACAACGAGTACGAAGACCTGAACCTGAAAAATCAAGACCTTTTGGAAAAAACAACAAAAGGTGAGATGCCTACAGTAAAAAGTTTTCAATCTTTGGTCGGCGCCTTACTCTGGATATCCCGATGCACGCGACCTGACATATCTTTCGCAGTGCACAAGGCTACTCGAAGGGCACACGCACCAACAATGATTGACTGGAACTTGGCAAAGCGAGTTCTCAGGTATCTAAAAGGAACAAAACATTTGATGTTGCACATGGGATATGGAGCAGACAAAAATGAAGCCACGCACCACATCGAAGGATACAGCGACGCTGACTACGCCGGCTCGAAAGACGATAGAAAATCCACAACCGGAGGCATAATCAAGCTAAATAACATGATAATCAGCTGGTTGTGCAAGAAGCAAGGCGGTGTCTCTTTGTCAACCATGGAAGCCGAGTACTACGCAGCTTCAAAAGTGGAAGTAGAAATGCTTGGGTGTCGTGAAATCTTACAAGAAATTGGGACACAAGTCAAACAACCAATGTTAATCCACATGGACAATCAAGCAGCAATCAAAGTGATGAATGAAAATGATGGATTTTCGAAGTTGAAACACATTGACATCAGATTGAAATTCATGATGTCGAAAATGAAAAATGGTGAAATAAAGGCGCAATATTGCGCTACAGACGTCATGGTGGCTGACATACTCACCAAAGCCTTACCTTACCCGAAGCTCGCAAAACTACGAATTGGAATCGGACTGATGTAAAATTCACATTGAGAAGGAGTGTTAGAAATTTCGGTTCAAGCACAAAAATAACGTTTAAGGTATTTTGGTACTTTACACTAAAAGAAAGTGGTACAAAACTGGTACACGGTGGTTACGGTTTTGAACACCAAATTTCTATTTTTTGCATTGTGAACTTTAGAAATAGAAACACACAAAGTCGAAGTTGAAGTCGCATGGGTTTCCTGGGACGGCGGGGTGGTTATGCAAGTCAGGAATAGGATTAAGAGCAGTAGAAGGTATCGAATAGGTTGGCGATAAACACTTCTCAATATACATTGCATTGATTAAATCAACCCTGCATTATATCTTCTAATATCAACGTCGAGCTAAATTCACCTATCGGCCTACGTTTCGACTGTCTACTATGAACAACGATTTTCAACAGTTGGGAATTCAGGGAAACTCTACGGAAAATTTAACCCGCGTTCATTTCCGCACCCATCCTGTGTATTTTTTGCAAATCAAGCCAAATCCAGCGGATTTGTGCCAACCAGACGGACCCTAAATATAGGGAAAAATTATTTTGACCCCCACGTTAATCTCCATTTACAAAAACGGACGCATCATTTCTAAGATTTCTAAAAAAAAATGTTAACTTTGCAGTGAGTTACCGGTACTAGTTAGGTAATTATTATACATCGTCAAAGTTGATGTATTTTTTTACGAGCAAATCGCAAAACCAGCACTAGTCAAAGTATTACTTTTGAAAAGCAGCACCTGTCGCAAAACAACACCAACAAAAAGACGAATAGTGTGGTTCACTACATTTTGAATATATTAATTATTCAACGATAACTACGGTAGTATTTCCTTTGTCTACTCTCGTCGATGGCGTCGCCGCGTCCCCTTCGTTCGCATTCCTATGCCAACCTAGACGACGTGACCTTCACGCATCTCAATTGGCACCTCACGCTCGACTTCACGGCACAGGAGCTCAGGGGATACGCCGAGTACACGTTCCATCATCGTAGTGCCACAAGATCTAAATGCGATTTCAAGGGGCAACAGGTTTCACCAGACGCTAGAAAGCGACTCTGGCATCCACTGCACACGGAAAATGAAAGTGTGTGGTGCAGCGTGGGATACAGCAACCAACGGTGCCCCCATCAGTCCACATGCATCGCAACGAATCAGACGACTATGGTGTTTTGCTTTGCTGCACCTCTGCAAGACCCCAGAAATGTCCTCATACACTTCCTTGCACCACAGTATATAGTTTACATGTATCCATGTCTTAGCCTCAGTGTAGATTAAGCGTCCACATGCCGTGTTATCACCAATTAGGAAGCACAGCGCGCAATACCGGGTGTCTTCAAACACTTTGGCCATTCCCAAAATCCAGAGATGTACAGTGAAAGAAAACGTACAGTGATCGTGCATGCACTGTGAATGTGTGTAGATCAGATCACGATCTTCACTCATAGCTTGACCCAACGGTGCCGAATTTAACGAAACATCGCTATGCCTTTCTGAACCAGAACCCCATTTTACCTTTACCGTACATGCTGTTGAAGATGGAGATTTGATGGTAGCGTTCTGGACGCCGATTTCCGTCTGCTCCAATGACGCCTTGGATCTCTTGGGGACGCGACGATCGTATTGTTCCTTGATCATGATGATTTCTTTTTTCAATTGTAATCTCAAGTCTACTCCATCCCTTTCAACCTTTTCACCTGTTCGTAACCTCTTTAGAAGAGACTCGTCCAGTTTTCGATTCTCGTTTCCAATACCATGCTGCATGTCATTTGATAGCAAGTGAATCACAACCTCCGGAAGCGGGCGCCAGCCATAGAGTAGATGGACACAAGCCAATAAAGCGGCTGAACTGGCAGCTTCGGAAACAATTGCACACGTAGCGTTTGCGTCCTTGGACGTCTTCAAACCGATCGCGTGGATGGAATGATAGTACTGTGTCGTTCGTTCGCGACGCCGTGTCGCTAAACGCGGCTCACGAACGTAGCACTTGAATCGAAAATGGCGGTTGGCTTTCCGTAGAAGCCACTCGGGGATCGCAACTCCGCTCCCATCCAGCTCCTGGTGCTTTGTGAAACGATGCCAGTCACTCTGGAAATTCAAACTGCGGTACGCCAAGTTACGAAGACATTCTTCACCTAAGTGCAGCACGTGCAAGTAGACGGGCGTGTAATCAGCTAATCGTTTCCAGTGTTCAAACAGTTCCAATTATAGATAGCTCTTGTGTGTTTAGCTCTGTTTCCGCTTTCGCCACTTGTGTATCAGGAAGAGGGACGTCCAAGCATCCAGCAGTAGCAACGCGAGAGATACTTTTATCACCGTCACAAACTGCCCCAGGCTGACCACATATTACACATATTTTGCAATTGAAGCAACGCCAATATTATATCTTCGCTGTCATCTAGACGAGTGGACTTTATCCCAGGAACACAGAACGAGTGAAACCCTTCGCCGCAGTCGACGCAAAAGATAAACTCGTTTTCCAGTCCCGCACTGCCGCAGATGGCGCACATGTCCAACCAACTGTATACATGAGCTGATGTCAGCGTCTGCACGATCTGAAAAAACGGTATACGCGAAGTGTAGCTAGCCCGAAGCTTCGTCTGAGAATCGGATCCATCTTGCGTCACTAAACGATACTCTGGATGCGATGGGGTAACAGCTAACATTGTGCCACTTGCAGCTGATGAAACGACAATGTCACTCGCAGAGTCACTTTCTTGAGTTTTCTTCGTCGGCTCTAACACATTGCTGTTGATATCGCTGTCATAAACGGAAAGTGTTTCCACAGCTACCCCTCTCGCCAATCCATTTGGCGTCGAAATCTTGTCTGGTGTTGCATTTCCTCGGCTTAAAGTATCCGATCCAGCATCGGAGCCATTGTCACCGTCCTCATCCTCTTCAAGCTCCTCGTCGTCCTGATTGTCCCCACCATTTGGCGATTGGCGACAGCGTGTAAACTCTCACCTATTCAGCGACTGTGACAGTCCCCGACTGGTGTGCGTCTTTAATGAGTGCAATCTCGCTCGTGGACAAAGGGAAACAAAGGAAATACTACTGTAGTTTTATCGTAGAATTAATAATATATTCAAAATGTAGTGGACCACACAATTCGTCTTTTTGTTGGTGCTTGTTTTGCGACAGCTGCTGCTTTTCAAAAAGTAATACTTTGACTAGTGCTGGTTTTGCGATTTGCTCTTTTTTTACGCATGAAGGAGCTTAGAAACGGCCACTCATTTCTTTATCAACTGCTTCGATGGGAAACATTATTCTGACCCATACGTTGACCCCCATTTACAAAAAAGAACGCAACATTTCTAAGATTTCTAAAAAAATGTTACAGTGAGTTACCGGTACTATTATTGGGAGCGGTGTACCATACAATAGGTACAACATACCATAAAGAAGTCAATGCTCTATTCAAGGCTTGGATCTCCTTCAACTCGATTCCGCTAATATCTATGGGTTTGAAGACGCTCTTGCTGAATTAGAAAAAGATAATAAGAATAAATGCTGCAGGTCAAGAAAACCTTGATGATGCATAACCATTGAACACTTTCTCAACTTTTTTTAAAAAACAAGTTGAAATTTAATGCCAGTGATAACTGGCATTAGAATTGTATCAATATAGAAGTTATTATTCCTTGGCAGCCTATCATGATTTCTGTTCGTATTCGGAACACTCTTTTTTCTATTTCAATTAATTGCCCGGACCCAATTGTTTAAGCTATAGGTATAGAGCGTCTGTGCTTAAAGTTTTATATTCAAGATGGATCCAGCAACCTATTATCAATAAACTACATAAGGAGCATAATATAGCATTCTTCCAATTAAATGTTTCTTCTTGCAGTTGAACAACATCAAAGCTCAATCTTTAAAATAATTTAGTGGATTGTAGTTCATTACAAAAGAGGTTCAAACAATTTAGATGTAAAATGGAAGCATTAAAACACATCGACTCCATAAAAAGCAGATATAGAGAAAAGAGCAGAATCTTTAGCCTATTAACGTTCCTTAATTGATTACTTGATAACCCTCGCAGCTCTGGTGACTACACACCTTAAGTGAATCATTTGAATGCCTGATAAGCACCAAGAAATTAGCCTGATGCAGGTCAATGCTGAGAAGTATTGTCAGCTTTTGAATCGTTGCACGTCCTTTTGCTACAAAGACGGCTAAAAATGACGGTCCTATTGATGACTTCATATGTTGTACCTACTTTATGGTACAGGAGTGGGCACGTAGCAAAAAGGGGTGTGCACCGCTCCACCATCTGTTTTTCAAACGCTGTTTTGACATCCATCCGCTGTTTCCGAGATACGTTCGAAACGGTTGATGTATTTTTACGGTACGCTGTAGTCGATAGAGAAAAGGAAACTGATGTATTTTGAAGTTAAGAAGTAAAAACATATACTAAATCTTCCTTATTCGTGGTATATAACTTGAATATAATTATTGCTTCTGGAAGGTACCTTCTATCGGCGGCATGATCGTCGGCTTCGACACGAGTACCGCGCCGACCACGGTGTCATCGTCGTCTTGTTTTCTCGTGGCCCATTCGTTTATGATTGGATTTGAAATGGTGCATTTTTACCGACAGCTGTGTTTGATCGTCTTAGGATTGTGATCTACCGGCATGTACCGGTATATGACTTATACTTGTAAAAAATTAATACAGTGGAACCCTTTTCTAATTCTGCGTAAGTGGTGCGCAAGACGCAATATTATATCTGATAGAATGCACTTAAAAGTATAGGAAAGGCACCAGAGGTAGATAGATAACAAATATTTAGAATAAATTAAAAATGCAACGGGTTGCTCAATGGCTTGGCTCATCATTATTGACTTCAGCTGTACCCATCTTGCATTGTCGTAAACTTGAAACTGCAAAATAAAATAATGGATAGGTTACCAGACAGACACGATAATTTTAAACAGTGTTTGATCGTGAACGCTGTTTTAATCTGATCCAGTGAATTGGTAGAAAATAGCGTACGCAAACAGAAAAATCCAGGATTTTACCAGACGGACCCTTATTATATGTAGTAAGAACTTGTTTAGACAGCGATTGGATCGATATTAGTCGAATAGTTACTGTACTAACATTCTTAACGCCGAATCGTGAAAAATGCACAAACATGCTTTAAAAAATCCAAATGCATTTGGCTCTTTGTTACGAAAATGCCCAACATAAATCATTTAATTTCTCTACCATCCAACAAATTCAAGAGAATCATATGTAGTAAGAACTTGTTGGACGGTGATTGGATCGATATTAGTCGAATAGTTACTGTACTACCATTGTTAATTTAGCTTCAAGGTGGAAAACGGTCGAAATGAACTCGAACCTTGTATCACATATCACCACGAGCGCTCAAGAAATTGACATAGACGAGACACTCAGCAGCACGAGCTCGCAGAATGACAGCGGAAGCGTCCAGGGCGTAGGCCCAAGCGTTCAGACCTCGTGCGCTCTGGAGGCTGGCGCTGGCACGAGTGATCGTAGCACTAATGCTTGAGGAGAATGTCCACATGAAGCAGGCGAAGATCGATGCGAGCACCCAAGGCTAGTCTACTTACGGAATCTTTGTGCAGTCAGCTAAATGCTTCATCAAACGCTTGAACAACAAAACGTGTCAAGCAAGCAATCGTACGCAACTTCGTGAGCCAGAATACCAATGTACCGCCGCTCGATCTCGATCTGCTCAGTCCTCATGATTTTGAGCGCTTTCTATTGTCGTTGAGCAAGGCCAACGGCGAGAAGCCCAGCAAATCTCTCTACGGTTCACAACGCTACAGTCTTTTTCACCTATTTAGGCGATATGACGTGTCGATGCCAATCGAGTTCTCGTCGGAGCTCACTATCTTTTTCAAAGGCCTAAAAACGTACTGTTGCCCATCGAAACCAGGTCAGTGGCACCAAAATGACCGAAGGTAAGGAGCCATTTGTGTGGTGGAGCCGATTTCCAAATCCAGGACGGAAGTCTTGGGGAAACCGGATACCCACTAGCCCGGACGACCAACTATCGGAGGGGGTACTCCGTTGCTCCTGATCGCCATCAGGATCGGATGAATCATCACTATGATGACTGATCCGATCCTCCCGGTCATCCGACCGGTCGACATGTGCGATAGAATCCATACTTAACTTCATCTCACCTTGTGTACCCATTGATCGGGGGAGGTTACACTAACTCATGTGGACTCTTTGATGAAAACGATGATCTTGATCAGGTCGGAATGACCTTCTCAAGACGGGGGTGTCCTCGGGTGGGAATCTTCACCGGAGAACGAGTCAGGGTCGATACTTAACTTCAGTATGTAAGGTACAGATCGGGAAACTTCGTCCGATCAGGCCAGCCAATAAGAACGAGAGACAATGAGAAACCAAGAAACCACGATCAACCACGATCTTCCACAGTAAACCACAAACGTTATCTCCGCAAAACCTTTCCAATTGATATAACATGTTCAAAACACGTGCGCGTGGGGGGTGAGGGTCGAAAACCTGAACAAAATCACTCGGGGGTCTTCCGTCTAAGCGCGTCTTAACCGGGGGTTAAGTTGAGCAAGAGGGGCCTAGTTAACCCTGTGCTCCCAATGACCGCGACACGTGGCGGAGCGACTCTTTGCTTAGGGGGTAAATTCAATCCTGTTATTATATATGCAATGTCCTATACCTCCATATACCCAGTTCCGTCCTGTACCCGATCTTCGTATTCTAGGGCGGAGTTAAGTGACTCGGCCGATCGGGCCGGGATTTCCATATCACATCCAACTATAACATCTGTACCGTTCTAGACTCATTCCGATAACTGGATTCTGCTGTTCCTGATATATCACTTCGCCATTGATGCCGTATCTCCAGTTTGTATCGGTTGATCTAGTCGTGCACGTTCACGTGAACTCCACTTAACATCCAATATCCCGATCGGACCGTGACATTCGCCATTCCATTAGTATCCGGAACCAGGCGTAATAACGGTATTCGGCTTACTCCTTCACACTACAACAGCCCGTTGTCAACCGCCTTTCATAGTATACGGAATCAGTCTGTCCCACCAATCGGCGGTCCTATCTTGATCGGTGTTCCCATCGTCACCAATCAACGGGCATGTGTGGTCCACCTTTTTCTTAACTTTTTGTCAGATCGCTTCACCACATTTGATTTCTCGTTGTATCAGAGCATCTGCAAAACAGTGAGCGTGCAATACGAGAAGGAGTTTGGATTTGCACATGCGTTTCTCGTTATGTCTTGAAATTTAATGTGTCGAGCCGGGAATGCGGTCCCGATTCGGCTCGAGCATCTGAAATGGTACCAAGATGCAATGGCAGTTCGATTTGGACATATGAAGAATGATCAAGAAGGAGAAGTTCAGCGTGACCCCCGTCACATCTACGCAAATCTACTGGCTCCCGAAATCTGACCTGTGCTTTCTCTAGCTGTGTATTTTTCGATATTTGGATTTGATTCAAGCTGTCCTATGTTCCCGGGTGGAAATCAATACAATCGGTACTCGGAGGTTCTCAAACGCGCGATGAGATTGTCCGGAATGACAAATCCGCAAAAAAGTCTTAAATGAATAAAAATACAATCCACCGGTTGAGCTAATCGCATCGCAAATTGCAAAACAAGACTGCAAAATTGGTCGCAGATCTGCGTGCAAATTTGTGGCCTTCGCAAATACCTCAACAATGCAATCTAATACACAATGCGAAGGCTCCACCTCATTGTGTGGACTCTTGATCATGGCGGTGTCCTGACGGAAGGTGTTAGCACCAATCCTCATCACGTGTGGATTCCACTGTGTTGTAGCTTTCTGAGCTCAATTGATATTCGTCGACAAGTAAGCCTATGCAGGGGATAATTGGACAAGAATCCCAATTGCTTCAAGGTAGAAATTGGGATTTTTGTCCAATTATCCCTATTTTTTTGACACGAGGAATTTGGAAGGCACCAAGAACATTCTGAAGAGATGAGGTGGTGGTTTAGCCTAGCGATTCTAATCACGTTGTTGAAATTTAAAGTTTTACTGTCAAATTACATCTCTATTATCTGTTAAATTTACCGGACAATTAACTACAGACATGGATATTTTGGCAGAAAATGAAATTTTAGCGCTGCTTAAAAATTTTCATTTTTAATATTTGCATTATTAAAAACGCGTAATCTTGTTTGGTAATTCGTTAATCTACCAGAGCCTCTACCAAGTCAAGTAGACAAATTATGCATATCGATTGATCAAGATACAAAATGGATAAAAAGAACAGGTTATGAGCCCAAAAGGTCATCGCGTAAGATCTGGTGAAGAATTCGAAGAGAAGCCGGCTACTTTGGGTGAACAGGCGTTCAAATGGTTGATATGTTGAAAGGAATTATGAACTAACTGGATGGACTAAAATCGAGCCTGATGAACAAGGACAACTTTGGTTTCAACAATTCTTTGCGCCTCGGTACTAGAATGAGGATGGGATCTTTGGAAAATAGTCCTGAGAAGAAACCAATAAATTTGGAGCATTTTGTTGACGATGGATATCATTTTGAAGGACAAAATGGTTAGGGAAACCAACCACCTTCTATGCCTCAGATGCCTCAGAATGCACCACAAATTATTAATACACCTTCGGCACGGGAGGGCAAACTATCTATTCGATTTTTTGACGGTACAGAAGTTCATAAGGGTCTAGGTGCTGGTTTCAAGGAATAAGGTACAAGGTTCATCAGGCAAGTGTCGATT
>MIQA02018577.1:0-17840 GCA_001887855.2 Sclerospora graminicola
CCCGACCTTTATACCCCGTCAGGGCAACCATATAACACCGATCTCGGCTGATCAGGCTTGATCAGGCCTTGCCACGTCATCTTCGGACAAACCCATAGGTTATCATCACTCACACAGCCTGTCACTTCACATGCCCGACTTCATTCCACATCTAAACTCCATTGCTCGGACATAATAAGCTGATCAGGCCGTAACTTCGTGTCATGATCAACTTCAACCACTATACCATTCATAGATCGGCTGGACGACTGCCTTGACACGTCATGTCAACGGTTGCTCATCTCATATTACATCCACGGGAACTCCACTTAGTAACTGTGATAACGATCGTGCTCGTGATCTCCATCGTTCCATCAGTGTCTGGGACTGGGCGTAACGACAGTACTTGGCTGATTTCTTCACATCGTGAATATCCGTTGTCCGCCACCTTTTCCTCTTAACTGTGATCAGCCTTTTCCCACCCATCAACCGTCATATGTTGATGGGTGTTCTATCGTCACCAATCAACGGCCATGTGTGGTCCACTTCAGTCTCAATATTTTCCGATCGCTTTACCACAGCCGCCCCTGAGACTAACTGTAGCCGCGCAACGACTGCAGTTCGACTCACTCACTTTTAAACTTCCTCTCTGGCGATCACCATGGCCGACTCGAGCCGATCTTCTCTTCCTTCTTCGTCTTCTTCGGCTGCCCGCCCGATCGCTGCCTCGCCTTCCGTTTCCAGTTCGACTAATCCCGCGATCGCCCCGATCACGACTTCGGCGCCGATCACGACCAGCCTCATCCGTCCAACGACGACTCTCGCTTCGTATCGCCCGCCTTGGAATCCTCCCGCTCGACCTTCCTCAGATCGCCCTCTCCGTTCCTTGGAACAGCTCGCTCGCCTAATTGATGGATCGGGTCCATTCACGTTGGGGTCCGTGAAGGCTTGCCGGCTACGGTCGGAACTCCGAAGTGCAATTCCCGAGTTGGTTTCTCTGTATGATACCAATCGGGCACTTAACGCTGAGTTATCCGACCGTCGGATCGTTGCCGATTCCTTGGCACATGATTCTGCTGATCTGGCTGCCCAGCTGTCGACTCTCCGGCTAGATCACGACCAACTTGGCCAAGACTTGCGAGACATGACTGATCGCGTTCAGAGTTTGACGATGGAGCGTGATCAGCTATCAGCTGACCTTGCTGCTCTGCGCCTCTCCAAACCTTCAGACACCGTCGCCTCTTTACAGTCGCTGATCGGTTCGTTGACTATTACCGTCCGCCGTCAAGGTACGTTTCTCCCGTTCACTTCTTCCGTAATCCGTATTTGACTCTCCATGTTTATTTCTAGACGAACGTATTGAGGCGATGAAAGACTCGATGGTCGAGATGGTGGGCCATCTACAACGGCTCGATGATCACCGTCTCGACCGTGATCAGCTGCTTCACGACAAGATCTGCACTGCCGAGGACGTAGAGCGTCGAGAAGTCGAGGCTCGCTATTCGGATGAGCAGGTCCAGCTCCTGGCCAAGCAACTTTCCGATTCTCGCATCGGCCGCGCCGACATACAGAAAAGGTTGTGCGAGAGTCGGAAAGCGGCTGAAGATTGCCGGCGCGAGCTTAATCTTGCTCGGGTTAAACTTGAAACCCTAGAGCTCGATGATCGCGCCTGGCTCCAGCATAACGCCGACCTGAGAAACCTCGCGGTGCAGACTATGGAGAGGTGGACCAAACCGAACACCGGTTCGGGGTCAGTTCGGACGGCCTTACAACGGCTTCCTGGGCTGATCAGCTCTTTTACTTCGTCTGGAACACCGCCACAGTCTCCGGAGTCTGCCCCGCCATCACCCGCGTCCTCCGTCGCTTCCTTGCTTGTCCATAGTGCTGATCAGCCCGTGATCAGCACTGCAGCGGCTTCTGCGTCTATTCAATCTCGTTCACCAGCGACTCCGAGATCAGCGCCTTCGGTCTTGAGTTCTGGGAAGCGTAAGCAGACCAGTTCGTCGAAGAAGAAGATGATTCCCGCCAAGCGATCACGTCTTGCGATTGACTCGGACGACGAATCGACTGATCTGGACGAGAGGACGTTGTCTGTTCTGGCCCGATCGCGCAGCACTGATCGCCGTACTCAAGCACCAAGCCATTCAGGCGTAAATTCGTTGGCCCAGGCCGTTACTTTGCTGGAGTCAGATGACGAAGATGACGATGATCTTGAGGAGGAACAACCGGCTGCGGCTGATCCCAACGTTCCTCCAGCGGCCCATAGGGCAGTGATCGCCCCGCCGCTCAATTTCACGGGCGTTTTCATCCCAGCGAAACGATCGTCGATCGGACAAGACGATTACAGTTATAATCCGAACCAAAGGTTCATGGATCTGTACGTCGTCATGCAAGGCAAGCCGACCTCTGCTCATATGGCAACACGGAAACCTTGGAGTGCTGATCAGGTTTGGGACCTGACGCCTCAGGTTCTTGCTGTGAGGCAGAAACTCGTCCCTCGCTTGTGGTCCCGCCCGCCAGGCTGGATCTTTCCGACAAGATCGCCGGCGCCCAAAGACAAGCAGTGGCAACCGAGGGTGCTGACCAGAGGCGCTATTGAGCTTCTGATCGATTCAGCACCTTGGGATGTCCTCATGACACCTATGCCCGGGTTGACGTTTCCCGATCATCCTTGGTTTGTCGAGCTGCAGGGACGTTTGGCCTTGTACTACCAGGAACACGTTCAGGCGATATGGGAGGCGACCCACCATTTCCCGATCACGGCGACGATGCGCAAGGACGCGTGGATCGAGCATTACCATCATGCTCGCAAGCGTCGACGCACCAAAGCCGGGGCTGCTTGGGCCGCGATCTGCGATTATATCGTCGACGGGATTCAGCACGGCGAGTGTGATCTGGACGTTTTCCTGTTTCCTGGCATGCTGCATTTACCGGTTTGTCGAGCGGGATCGCGAGGACTCAAGGCTGACGGCGGCGATTGGTATCCCGGTTATGGGCATATAACTACGGTCGCCACGCTGCGTGATTGCCTGCTCTGGGACGATCAGCAGGAGCCTTGGCGAAACCTGTTCCGATCAAGCCCCATGGATCATCCAGGGTTCGCGGTTTCTCGCCTGCGCACTAAGTATGCCCTGTGATCGTCGTGATAACCAACTTCTATTTCATTTTCCATAATCACTAATATATCACGACAGTTCTTGATGATTTTCGCGTTCCACATTCATATATCTTGTTCATGTCTCATTATCGTCTCCATCTTGTATATCGGTCGCTCTCATGTATACAGATATAGTTCTTGAGTAATATATGTATGTATATGTATCCGTTTACTCCAAACCAGCCCAACCACCCTGATCTCCACTTGCCTGATCATCGCATTTGGCTGATCAGTCACAATGTATCAACCCAGGCTATTGAGACTCCTGGTTACCCTCTTCGTGGGTTTGCATCACTCCAAATCGATTCCGTCTCACCCGATCACGTTCAAATTCTCTTAATAAAGCTCCACAGTTCAGATCACGTTCATCTACCCACTCGGGATCGTCATAACCCTTCCACCGAACCAAGTAATCACGGTGGGTTCGGCCAAATCGGGTCCTCTTGCCTGATCGGGTATCCAAAACCTTCTCCACTTCGAATTCGTTCGGGTCCAACGTTCTTTCCCAACTGTCTTCGGGTAAGAGAGCTTCGTCAAAGTCAAACCTTGGCTGATCATCACATGACAGCCTGGTTTTAGGCCGATCAGGGTATTCTCGAACCAGTTTCAGCTTCGACAAATGGACGATCGGGAAAATTCCATAATCGGTACCTGCAGTAATCAGCCGAGCGGCATGATCACCGATCAGTTCGGCTATACGGAACGGTCCATGCCACAGATGTGCTAGCTTCTTGGCATATCCTTCTTTCACGCGATCCAAGTAAAGCCAAACCCTTGATCCCGGCTCGATATTGTGCGAATCGGCCTGATCATTGTTCCGATCAGCTCTTTCTTGGATGGCCTTCCGCAATCGTTCGTTGACTTGCTCCCACGCATGTTGATAGTGACGTTGGAGTCCCATACGCCATCGACGAGCTTCGCGATATCGACCTCGGGTGCATCCAACAGGGATCACTGGCTCGATGGTAGATCGGGGGTCCCAACCATACGCCAGGTAGAAAGGAGTGTCCCCCCCGATCCGATCGAAAGAGGAATTCAACGCAATCACCAGTCTCTCTGCATATTCATCCCAATCTTGTTGAGCGGAGTCCGCGACATACATCTTGATAGCTCTAGTTAGTGTCTGTACCATCCGTTCGGCTTTACCATTCGCCTGTGGACGATACGCCATGGTCGCGCTCTGTTTCTGGCCAAGCATCTGATTAAATGATCGGAACACTTCGGCCATGAAACCCGGTTCGCGATCATGCCTGATCACTTCACTGTCTCCAAATCGCCGAAAAACACATTCTTCATAACTGCAAGCGACTTGTTGGGCTGTTCGGGTAGATCCCGCTTTCGCGATCACCAATCCCGTGAATAGATCAGTCCAGATCAGCAACTCTGTATTGCCCTTGAACGATTTTGGCAGGGACGGTATGTGATCCATCGCTATCACTTGGAAAGGGTAGGTCGCCTGGATATTTCCAGGTGATCTTCCCCGGATGTTTGGCATACCTTTTCCAGTTTCACAATCCGTAAATGTCCCAACAAACTTTTGTATACTTCGATATAAACCTCTCCAATGAAAATGTTTACGGATCCTGTGATACGTTCGGCCTACGCCCTGGTGACCGCCCTCTAAACTGACGTGATAATGGTGTAAGATATCAGCTTGTAAAGTCTCCGGGATCACGAGTCTTGCTGATCGGTCCAAATCTGCATCGGCCTGATCAGCTTGAACATAGTAAAACAATAGGTCATTTTCGTCGATCTCGTAGTTGGACGCGATCTTGGCACAATCTTTTGCTTCACTCTGGCTCAACTTCTCCAGATCACCCTTTAGAAACGCCTTCAAATCAACGATCCATTTTTCCTCGTCTTGAGCCTTGAGAATTCTTTCGATCCGCATCTCCTGTACTATTTCTTCTGTCAGGCTTTCTCGAGAGAGTGGTCTGTTGGGTGGTGATCTGGTTCGTGATCTCGTCATAATCAAGATCTGGGCTGCTTCCTTTTCATCTTCCACACGGATCAGCTCAGGCAGCCTATTGATCTCCACCAGTTCTTCCAGCAATGCTTGATCAGTAACTATTGATCCGGCCTGATCACGCATAGCCATAGTGGCTAAGTGATCTGCACTCCGATTCCAATCACGTTTCACATGCAAAAGATCATGTCTTGGCCACCCACGTAAAGCTTTCATAACGCGATCGTTCAGTAGTTTCAGACGCGGCGCTTTACAGTCGATCTCTCCAGTGATCTGCCGAATCACCAGGTTTGAATCTCCGCATATAATTACTCTTCCAATCTTTTGCTCTTGCAAGAGATCCAAACCTAGCAACAGACCACGATATTCAGCCTCATTGACCGTGATACCTGGAGTATAATCTGAACCGGCCGATATAACAGTCCATTCAGGCAGTTTCCATAACAACGCGCTATACGCCCCTACACCCTTCTTCACACTCGCTGATCCGTCGAAACTTACAACGATCAGATCTTCCTCCGAGCCGACGATCGGTGGGGGTATAGTGATCGATTCACGTGGTTGCTTCCGAGGAGCGACCTCGATCAAGGCTTCATCGACTTCTGATCGGGGCGTGATGCTGGCTGCCAGCGTTCCAAGAATTTCTTCTTCGCCCTTGGTGCACTTAATGATCTCCAAGGTCCACTGAGATAACACCGCTGCCCATCGCCCCAGTCTTCCATCTAAACCACTCGCGGACAGTAACCACGCCAAACTAGATCGCCTGGATAATACCTTAATTGATCTAGTTACCAGCATAGAGTAACAAACATCCAATACACGTAATAATGCTAGCACTTCCTTATCCACAATACCATAGTTAACTTCGTTTGGTTTTAATGTTCGGCTTGTGAACGTCACCGGGCAATAAATTCCATCGTGATCTTGGACCAGTGCGGCTGATATTGCCCATTTACTGGCATATAGGATCACCACGGGAATCTTCTCCGGATCGAAGTGTTTCAGTATCGGCGTCGAGATCATCTTTGCCTTTAACATACTGAAGGCTACCATAGCTCGATTCATGTGGTCCTCTGACCCTGGCACAGTTCGATCAATCAGTGATCCAGTCTTGAGATCCGTTTCAGTAACTTCAACTTCGTGATCAGTCTCAATTGGTGATCCTCCTACCCGATCACGTTCTCGTAGCCCATGATAATCAACTTCCTTCAGTTCATATAGTATAGCGGCGTAAATCGAGAAGTCCTCGATAAATCTGCTATAATAATTCAGAGACCCGAGGAAGGATTGCATGGCCTTCAGTGATCGGGGAAAAGGTAAGTTGCTGAGAGCGGCCAGATCTTTCGGGTTTGCTTCCAATCCTTGGATCGACACGTTATGGCCGAGGTAAGCGACCTTGGGTTGACCCCAGAAACTCTTGACCACACTGATCGACAAATTCCAGCGCTCGCAGGTGTTCAGAAGTCGTTCGACCTTATCGCATAGCATATCCCAGGATGTTGCTGTGACCAAGATATCATCTATGTATGATCGCCTTCCCAACACTGATCGGCCCTGATCTTGGTCTGGTTCACCTTCCGTAAACACATCATGTAGATCAGTGGCTTCCCGATCAGCACTGATCTGGAAATACCCATAGAGAGCATTGTCAATCAGCCTCTGATAGATCTGTGGGGCATTCTTTAATCCAAACGGCATCCGATTCCATTCAAAAAGTCCGAAAGGTGTAACGAAAGCCGAGATCTCTCGAGCGCGATCAGTCATCGAAACCACCCAGAAACCACTAGCCATATCCAGCGAAAAAAACCATAAAACTTTATCCAGATCTTCTAATAAATCATTGATCAGGGGCATCGGATAGACCATCAACTTCGTGAGGCGATTCACCATTCTATAGTCGATACATAATCGAATATCAACCCCATTCTTCTTAATCACGATCACGATCGGTGATTCCCACTGCGATGTTGATGGTCGGATGATCTTTGTACTCAGCAAACCCTTGATCAAATCGGATAACTTTTCCCGGTATTGAGGTGCAACTTTACGACAACGCTGAGCGATCGGCCTTGCATTTCCCACGTCTATATCACAAACAGCTCCGAATGCGGCTGGGGGTAGGGCGTTACCTTTCCCCATCAGTAAGTGACGCCTCTTCCAGATAATCTTCTTTAGCTGATCGATCTGCTCGGGAGTGTTCACTTCGGGATCACCGACCTGTAGATCTTCCATGGTGACTTCTGGCATATTGGGCGATACTTCCGGTAAAACGGCCATCTGCTTCTCGATACCTTCGATATACTGATCGCCACCTTCGTGTATACACACTTGCTCGTCCACCTGATCTGCCTTTTTCTGATCGGTGTCATCTTGAGTCGCTCCTTGTACGTCACTCGACTGATGGTCTACTTCGGGTTCACCCTCCTCCGTAATGACTTATGCTGATTCATCCTCCTTTTCTTTCTCATGATCGTTTTTGAACTCCTCACTGTCATTTCCGCTATCTGGATCCGTTGTTTTCGGTGAGCCGGGCCCTAATTATACTCAATATCTGTGGACCTTCCTTGACCCGGCCTTCCCCTGTCGCTTCGATCGGTGGCCTCCTGATCAGCAGCTTGGTCGGCGTAGAATACTCCGGCTTCTCGACCATAGGTGAGGTATCTTCATCCGCTAAGTCTTCGTCACTGATCAGGTCCGTGGTGGCTTGATAAGCCAGATTCTGCCATTCAATGTATCTTCGTGATCCCACTGAAACATATCCGATCTGTCGAGGTACTTTCCCTTCAGGTAACCACATCCCTAAGATCATGTCTTCGTGGATGATCAGCGGCTGATCGGATATATTCGTGACCCTGATGTAACTTGATCGGCCGATACCTTTAACGAACGTTGGTACCCATCGTTCACCACGGGTTAACCACAATTTCTGTTGCCGATCACTCGGCCGAATCATGACATCGACTGATCGGGACACCCCGATGTTCTCATACTGACCCATTTTTAACATCCGTACATGAGTACCATACAAAGGTCGTCGGCCGGATAACTGAATCTGCACCTCATCTGGCAGAGTCAGAGTTCCATGAGACAGGTCAAGTCGTATACCGGCTGGTACCATAAAATCCATCCCCAGTATCGCGTCTTGACCGGCTAACCGGCCAACCCAAGCATTAAAATAGTAGACCAGGGATCCTGCCAGGGTGATCTTAACACGTGATCGTCCTTCCGTCATATATGAACTCTCGCCGATCCCAACACATTCTTGCCTCTGGGTACTGTCTATACAACATCCCACCTTACGAGCAAAGGCGGAGTCGATGATCGAGACTTCTGCCCCAGAGTCAAATAAAATAGTGGCTTTTTCATTGTTGATCTTTCCATTAGCTTTAGCCTGTTTAAACCACTTGTCGGGAGAGTGATACTTCCAGTATCCTTGGGATTCACCGGGCAGTAGATCCAACTCCATGATCACGTCCGATCGGGAATATTCATCCACTCTGAGACTGTAGATCGGACACCGATCGATGCAATTTGAATTAGAACATGTATTGTCAGTTATCTTCTTTTCCTCAAACTTATCTCCGCTACCGACATATGCATAAATGCAGAACGTAGATCGCTCGGCTCGAACCAGATTCCAACCTGGCGAGCAATCTAGTTTAACATCTTCTCAACATCTGGTGGAAGCATACCAGCATGCTTAGTCGGCACATACCACTTGCGCATCAGATTAAAAAAATCTTCAATAGGGCAGGCGCCGGCGTCATGAAGCTTCCCACAGGTCTTGCATACGAAAAAACAATGATCAGAAGGGTGACCTTTACGATCACATTTTCCACACGTAATTCTTTTCCAACAATCACGATCTCCATGTCTGGTCGACCCACAATGCACACATTTCTTACGAGATCGGTCCTGATCAGGTTGAACCCAACCAGGTTTTTGTCCATCCATGCCGTTAATCGATGATCTCGGGCGATATACTGGCTCCGTCGTAAAGATATGACGATACTGCTCCTCGTCCGAGCCTAAACTTGATTGACCACTTTCCTCTTCCGAACTGGAACTGTCTGATTCTTTCGTGATCATCCGAATTGCTCTGGCTGGTCGTGCCGCTAGTATCTTGCCCTGGCCCGGATGTGGTTTTGACCGGTATCGGTTCGATCCTACCTCGACCTTGGGTTGTCGACTTTTGGCTCGCTGCAACGTCCTCAGAGTCAGTTCCAGTTGTTCTGAGTCCTTTACACGGAGCAGGGTTAGCTGATCACCCAGATCGCGATTATCCAGAGTACCAATGAAGTGTTCGACATGTTCGCGGGCTATATCCGGGTGCCGTGGGTCCTTGATCGGCATTTTCGCACGTAGACCAGCAACATTCAACCGATGTAAGTGCTCGATCGGCGTCTCGTCGGATCTTTTCTTCATGTGGTAGTACTGTCTAGCGACAGACACCCCCGAATTGCAATATTGTTCTTCAAACTCTTCACACAAACGAGGCCACTTCAAACGCACTTCCCGACTCAGCTGTTTAAGCCAGTTCTTGGCCGGACCTTTCATTAGATCAGCGAAGATCAGACATCTTTCACCTTCCGGTGTCTTGTCCCTCAGAAAAGCTGACTTAGTCCGACTTAACCAAGCTCTGGCCTGATCATCATCCATATCCTTGCCGGTAAAATCTTTCAATTCCGAGATCGCAGACATTCGCACTCCGGTGATCGTTCCGGAATCACTGTCAAATGCCTGCGCGGACGCCATATTCGCCCTACGAGGCATCTCAATGTCCAGATCATCCGGATCGAAATGCTGACTGATCTCACCTTCTGACTCCATGTCCACATCACTCCGTGGGGGTGATCGGTGAAATCGATCTTGGTGATCGGCCTGGCATATCGAACGAACAATTCCGGCTGATCGGACTGATTCCATATCCACGTCCACGGGTCTCTTGACCGGTTTCTCAGCGGACTGATTCATGTTCAATGCTGATCGCCATGGTTGTCCTTGTCCAGGTGTGTACTGAGGCAATCCATATTGTTCACCCACAAATCGGTTCATCATAGTCGCGAACATGGTTTTTAATTGCTCTGGGACCTCCGGCATGTTGGTATGACCAGTGCTGGGAGTCGGATTGTTCTGTGGCACTTCCTGAGCATCTTCAAAACTATCGTCCGATCCGACTCGACCAGGTTCAGGCTTCCTTTTCCTGTTCTGCGACTCGATCTTGGGGTCGATCTGTTTGATCCCTTTCGGGCCCAACGTCATACGTGTGATCCCAACCGAGGAGTCGGTGGAGGCCGCTCCAGATTGTGATGACGATTGATATATCGACTCAATATCCATAGGATATTCAACCAACTGTGATCGGTGCGAAGGATCCGCGATCGGCGACTGGACCACTGGGTTCGCCCCTAGTAACGAGGCAAGGTGATCATACAGAGTTGTCATAGCTTCTCTGATCGTCTCTTGATCCAGATCGAACAGCATATTCGCGTCGAAGGCACCAGTAGTGAAGCCAACCTCGTCGATCTGCGCCAAGAGGTTCCTGATCAGATCAAGTGACTGCCCGTGATCACCGGCCGGGTCGCTCGACCTTCAAGCTTCCCGATGATCTTAGGTTTAATGATCTTCATCACTCGGTTGGTAGCCAGGAACTTGTGAAACTCTCGAAGATAGAACAGTCGTTCCACATCTTGGACAGTGGTCTTCTCGGCTGGTTCGATCTTCTCTTCGTCCTCCTCAAAGATCTTCGGTTTAGGTTTCACATATTTTTTAGGTGGATCACAATGATCCGCCCCCATGTTTTTTCTGTTTTTTTTTCATTTTCTTCTTATGCATAGGATCAAGGTTAACACCTCGATCCTTTCCTGGGTTATTGTCAATTTTACTATAACCCAGATCGGCCCCGATCGGGGCCATGTGGGGAGTTATTTCATCTTTAATCTCGACCTGGCACTCCACCAGACCAGGTCGATCATCGCTTCCTTTAGAAATGGACAGCATCGGAGGCGATACGCCTTCCTCCAATACACCCGAAAAAGTTTCCTCCACTTTGATTTTCACATCTTTTCATCATCAAAGGAATCACGGTGATATCCTGAGTCACCAAGTGATCCGGGCACGCGCACCATTGTGGTGGAGCCGATTTCCAAATCCATGACAGAAGTCTTGGGTGGAATCCGGATACCCACTGGCCCGGACGACCAACTATCGGAGGGGTACTCCGTTGATCCTGATCGCCATCAGAATCAGATGAATCACCATTATGGTGACTGATCTGATCCTCCCGGTCATCTGACCGGTCGTCATGCGCGTCAGGATCTATGTTTATCTTCATCTCACCTTGTGTACCCGTTGATCGGGGGTGGTTACACTCACTTAGGTGGACTCGGTGACGAAAACGATGATCTTGATCAGGTCGGAGGGATGACCTTCTCGAGACGGGGGGTGTCCTCGGGTGGAAATCTTCACCGGAGAACGGGTTGGGGTCGATACTTAATCAGTATCTAGGCACTGATCAGGGAAGTTCGTCTGATCAGGCCAGCCAATGAGAGAGAGATATAACGAAACCAAGAAAACGCGATCAATCCACGATCTTCCACAGTAATCCACAAACGTTATCTCCACAAAACCTTTTCCAATATTATTAACGTGTTCCAAACACGTGCGCGTTGAGGGTGAGGTTCGATCACCTAAACCAAACCCGTCGGGGCCTTCCGGTAAGCCAAAATGCGTCGAAGCGCGTCTTAACCGGGAAATAGTTGAGCAAGAGGGGACTAATCAACCCTGTGCTCCCAATGACCGCAACACGTGGCGGAGCGACTCTTTGCTTAGGGGGAAAATCAAAACCTGTTATTATATATGCAATGTCCTATACCTGTGTACCGTACATCAACTCATGCCTGACCTATACTTCGAACCTATTTACTTCGTTGCACGGTTGCGTAGCACCACCTTGCCCATCCTGGCCGCACCTTCAAGCTGATCTGTACCACTTCTGCCCTGATCACGACCCGACTCTTCGAAAGATCTTCGACCCATCCCGATCTTCGACAAACGACCTTGAAACCACTTGAGATCTGCTCTTCAGCACTTGTCCACTTCGTATACAGTCCGACCAAACCGAGAACTTACTTGCCCTTGCATCTGAACGCTGATCAGAGGCTGATCAGCCCTGATCACGATCGGCATAGTGATCAAGCGAGTGATCAGGTGGTGATCAGGCCGATCATCCCTTGATCATCTCGGGAACGCTCTGGGTCATCATCATCACGACTCAATTCATCTTCTAAGCCATACTTCCGACCTTTATACCCCGTCAGGACAACCATATAACACCGATCTCGGCTGATCAGGCCTGATCAGGCCTTGCCACGTCATCTTCGGACAAACCATAGGTTATCATCACTCACACAACCTGTCACTCCACATGCCCGACTTCATTCCACCTCTAATCTTCATTGCTCGGGCATAATAAGCTGATCAGGCCGTAACTTCGTGTCATGATCAACTTCAACCACTATACCATTCATAGATCGGCTGGACGGCCGTCCTTGACACGTCATGTCAACAGTTGCTCATTACATCTTACTCCACTTAGTCATCGTGACAACGATCTTGACCGTGATCTCCATCGCTCCATCGGTGTCTGGGACTGGGCGTGATGACAGTGCTTGGCTGATCCTTCACTTCGTGAATACCCGTTGTCCGCCACATTTTCCTCTTAACTGTGATCAGCCTTTTCCCACCCATCAACCGTCATATGTTGATGGGTGTTCTATCGTCATCAATCAACGGCCATGTGTGGTCCACTTCAGTCTCAATATTTTCCGATCGCTTTACCACATTTGCTAGTGTTACAAGGTACTGCATGTACATTAAGTTCGCTCAATGTTCGACTGGAAAATTGTTGAACCCTGCTTGCGTTACTTTTTTCGTGCAATATCTAATGCTAATGGTTATGAGATTGACAAGTATCCTGAGATGCACAAGACGTTTGTCCGAGAGTTGCTCACATTAGGACTGGTTCAACGAAATTAGCGACGTGATCTTGCCAAGAGTGACCATTCCTGAGGAGACAACAATTGCCCAGCTCCAGGAATAAAGGTTCGACATGGAAAGAAACGCACGTAAACATGCGTCCGTCAACTTGGAGCACCAACGGATGCCTGTTTGATTCCTTCTGCTCGATCATGAGGAGATACTACCACTGCAGCAAGTAATGCTCAAAGAAAAGCTGGTCAAGGGACAAAAAAAATATCTTTCGCCTTGTTCCAAATCGTCAGATACCACTTCATAGGAATTGGCTCCACTCGCTTGAAAATGTTTCCCAATCTTCCAGATTACATAGTAGCTCTTCGGGGTCACTGGCTTGCAAGTGTTCACAGAAAATCTTTCCACAAAGGTGTCATCTCTTTTTTAAATTCGTTGTACAACCCACGTGAAGCAGCAGTTCTACCTTTTCAGGGCGATCCACAATCTGTGCAATGGTAGGCACGACTCCCAGCCCACAAATCACGCGACGTAAATCGAGACAGTCAATGCAACAGCATAGACGCGTCTTCCTCAGCATTATCGTACACACTATTGGTCTCATCTAGCGTCGCCTGGGCAGAATATTTTTTTTATCTCCATGTTTCCTTATGTTTTTCGGCCCGTCTGAAAAATATATGCTTCTCGTAGCGGAGCAAGTAGCACATCAAGGCTACGCAGTGTTTTCGACAGCTGCTTCTCATTACCAAGCACGATTTCACGCAGCGCTGACGGAACTGCACTATACTCTTCGTGCTCTTCAGGACCTGAACAAAGTACCGTGATACTGCCGCACTACTGTACGACTTTCGTTAAACAAGTGACAAACGAGAACCAGTGATTCCTCCTTGGAAAAGGAATTTGAGCCTCTTGGTCACCATTAATTCCACATAATGAATCTTGGAGTCGTGCATTGGAAAATAACCAGTTGGCCTACTGTTTCTCGATACACTTCATGTGTCAAAATGGTCCCTGCTAAAGACGTCAAAATTGCAGTGGCAGATACAGCAACGAATGCCATAGTGGACTCTGACATACTCGATTGGCAGCACTTAGTGCTCCAGCCGAGTCCGCTTGGAGACCTTGATGTCCGATGCCTACGCACCAGCCCAAGTATAGAGATTTGAGCTCATGGAGACATGCAAGCTCCGTCAGACCGTCATCCGTTATCTGACAACAGCTCGTCATATCGAATGATGTTAACTTCTCAAGCTTTGCAATCGAGTGTGACCCCTTATCGGTCACGTTGCCACATTTCATGATTTTACCGCAACGCTGGAACGTGATGTCTCCTATTTTACTGCAGTTGCGCAAGTTGCAGGAGGCTAGATTCGTGAATTTGACAAACAGGCTCCTCTTTATATCGGTGATATTGGAGCATCCCGCAATGTCTAGTGTGGCGAGATTCACCAGCGGGACTAATGCGTCAAGCCCAGCATCAGTCGGATCGGGTGTGCAAGACTAATTATGTTCCAAATGTGGTGGACCACAATATTCGTCTTTTTTTTGGTGCGTGTTTTGCGACAGGTGCTGCTTTCAAAAGTAAATTTTTGACTAGTGCTGGTTTTGCGATTTACTCTTCCCGCAAATTATATGCGAACTTTCATATCCATGTTCACGTTTCTTTCAAAACACCATTAAATTTAATAAAACTTTAACTTCAATCCAATCTTGTTTCGCAACTCGTTCATTCTTGATGCACTCAACGTTTTTGTCAATAGGTCGACCACCATGTCTATACTGGCGACATGGTCATGCTGTACTTTCCCCCTTTTAGCATAATCTTTGAGGACATTTAGGTTGTCATCAATGCGCTTGGCTTTGGCAGCGCTCGCTTCGTTTTGCAGCTAGCCTGATTGTCGATCTTCAACCCAATCAGCGCATTCGTTTTTTGCCCAATTTCTTCGAAAGAGTCTTTAAAGCCTAGCGCCACCCTTCCGCCCAATGACACCGTTTGTGTAAATAACCACAGCGCTCACACTCTTGTGATCCACTTCGCCAAAATCGAGATTCGTATAGAACTTTATGCACACAGGCATAGGTAGATTATCATCATGTTTCACCAGTAGTTTGAGATCCTTGGACCCTGTTAGGTTCTCGCAATCCGTATCGCCATTTTAAAGTGTCGGCGCACGCGTACGCCTTGTCACACGGTGAACTGCGAATGAGATGTCTTTTTTTTTAGGTCGCGCGCATCTGGATATCCAGAGTAGACTTTCGACAATTGATTAAAAAACCTCATTATAGGTCCGCCTGTT
The DNA here is from genome assembly GCA_001887855.2 of Sclerospora graminicola. NCBI lineage: Eukaryota > Oomycota > Peronosporomycetes > Peronosporales > Peronosporaceae > Sclerospora > Sclerospora graminicola. Next base: position 15,389 of record MIQA02018577.1, read on the forward strand.
GCCGAGCCCTCTAACAAAATTCATCGAGATCCGCAGACATTTCAACTTCTGCAATCGTCGTTTCCGATGTCAGCATCATCTCACCCATGCTTTTATAGCATTTTTATTATTGTACATTCTTGATCAATCGTATACCCCACACTTGTATCTCATGCCAAGAAAAATTTTCGATGTTCCCCAAGTCCTTAAACTCCATAACTTGCATTTGAGAAAAAATCGTTAACCAGTTTTTCACGCTTTCCTGTCACCAATAAGGCATCGACCTAAACCCCAATTAAGGTCGTTCCATCTTAATCTGTGCGTACGAAAATGCACGTATTAGTGAGACACTGCTTGAAACTCACCTCTGGCAGCGTTTTTCTGCACCACAAGCGTCTTTCTTGCTAAAGCCCGTAAAGGTGCTTCTTTAATTGTAATACCAAATGGTTCTTGGACTATACCCCCAAAATTTCCATGTCTTTACTTGATATTTCTATTCCTTGCTGGATTTCGAGATGTATCACATATCCATCTTCAGTCTTTGCCCTGGGATACGCACTCGGGACGTCACCGTGCCGCGCAGATACTCCCCAAATTTCGGACATGGCAAGAAAAATTTTTACATTAGTGGTTCTCACGGTTTGAAGGTAGGTACTTTGTAGGCAAAACTGACCAATTAGAGGATACCTTCGGTTTGCCTACAAAACCCTTTTTTTCACACGTTTGCCTTCAGCGAGAATCGCTGAAGGCAAAAACGAGCAGCTGTAGGTATTTTTGATTGACTGATTTTTGCTTGGAAGCACCCAATCGGACTTAGTTAAAGATAGAAGATAACTGTACCGAGTCATGATCCACGCAAAATACGAGCTTCTTTTACATAATTGGCTTAAATCTACTTTGCTGAATGCAAAAGGCTCTCACGGTTGGAAGTCGTAGATAAGTGCTGATAGGCTCGTTTTGTCTACCTACAAAGTACCTACTTTCGAACCGTGAGAACCACTATTGTTGATTTTCATCACAGTAGAGAACGTCATCAGGTAATCTTCTCCATAAACCTGCCTATCTCCTCTGGCTACCAACTGCGTCTTAAAGTGCTCAATTGTCCCATCTGCCTTTAACTTGATTTTATGAATCCACTTCGTGGGCAGTGGACTTTTTCCGTCCACTTTTTGTGCCAATTCTTAAGTGCCGGCTTCTTCCAGAAATTTTATTTCTGCCTCTTCGGTCATCTTGTATTTCTTTGCATTTTTCTGTCATGTGCCTACCTGTAACTAATCGGATCAGACACAGACGCGACCTATCCCACTTCTACTTTCTGCTGATGACGTTATTAAGGTTCTCTCCTCCCTTCTCAAGCGAACCTATGTTCGTATCGGCTTTATTTTTGGCTTTCGCTTGCCCCTTTTCCACGTTTTTTTAATAGTTGTTTAGCTCGCTGTCTTCCTCGATCTCTAACACTTGGATGATCTTTCGGTTTGCGTCTTCCTTTAACGTCTCAATGTTGCGGACGTGCCTGGTAGTTGTAACTACTCTGTCTTTCAGAAATAAGACCTTGGATTCTTTCGTTTCATCATTTTTACCTATATCAGGGCTTTTTCTGCATGCATTGCAAGCGACTTCTTTCTCGGGTCACGGGAAACCATACAAGGCGACCCGAAGACAATCAAGTCAGCCACAATAGTCTGAGTCTTGGTCAACATTTGGATTGGTTACATTTTTTCGGGGTTGGACCTCGTCGGACAGCCGTTGAGTATATACGCGGCGTGCTCAGCCGCTTCCGGCCAAAACACGAGAGGCACCCCGAAACCAGAATCATGCACCGAACCATGTTGAAATTGGTTGGTTCATGCATTCGGCTTTACCATTTTAGGAAGGACTAGTATCAGCCTCGGTAATTTGACGCCGAACTGCATCAAATTACCAGCATAATACTAGCAAAATAATTCAATGTTTTTAAATTTAACACCTCCATTCGTTCTGAGCACGTGAATTCTGCAATTAAACTCGTTATCGAGCCAAGCGAGAAAATATGCAAACATTCTTGCTGCTCGTATGAAAGACCGAGCAGCAAAGACACGAACAACATGGTCCTCAAAGACAATCAAATATCGGTTTCCAAGTCGGTCACGCGGGGTAATAGGGACCTTAAGGTTACTGCAAATTACCCCGCCGATGGGATCTATTGGATCATTGCGGCCTCTATCCGCCTTGGGCAGCTTGTTACTTGTGCCCTTTTCTTCCACGCAAGTGAGGCAATTCGGCCTCGAACAATCGTTTATCTTGATACCCGATCTAGGGTCCTTGCCCAGGCTGTCGACTGAATCATAAGCCAAGTGACCCAAGCGAGCATGGAAATGGTGCAGAATCCTTTTTGCGCATCGTTTCCTACCTTTTCCATCGTTGCATTCACAACCATGTTGTGAACTTCTCCTTTTTGTTTCACTTCTGTTGACATGCAAATCCGCAGCAAAAA
>MIQA02018578.1:0-32220 GCA_001887855.2 Sclerospora graminicola
GATCTTAACACGTGATCGTCCTTCCGTCATATATGAACTCTCGCCGATCCAAACACATTCTTGCCTCTGGGTACTGTCTATACGACATCCCACCTTACGAGCAAAGGCGGAGTCGATGATCGAGACTTCTGCCCCAGAGTCAAATAAAATAGTGGCTTTTTCATTGTTGATCTTTCCATTAGCTTTAGCCTGTTTAAGCCACTTGTCGGGAGAGTGATACTTCCAGTATCCTTGGGATTCACCGGGCAGTAGATCCAACTCCATGATCACGTCAGATCGGGAATATTCATCCACTATGAGACTGTATATCGGACACTGATCGATGCAATTTGAATTAGAACATGTATTGTCAGTTATCTTCTTTTCCTCAAACTTATCTCCGCTACCGACATATGCATAAATGCAGAACGTAATCGCTTCGGCTCGACACCAGATTCGCAACCTGGCGAGCGATCTAGTTTAACATCTTCTCACATCTGGTGGAAGCATACCAGCAATGTTTAGTCGGCACATACCACTTGCGCATCAGATTGAAAAATTCTTCAATAGGGCAGGCACCGGCGTCGTGAATCTTCCCACAGGTTTTGCATACGAAAAAACAATGATCAGAAGGGTGACCTTTACGATCACATTTTCCACACGTAATTCTTTTCCAGCAATCACGATCTCCATGTCTGGTCGACCCACAATGCACGCATTTCTTGCGAGATCGGTCCTGATCAGGTTGAGCCCCACCAGGTTTTCGCCCATCCATGCCGTTAATCGATGATCTCGGGCGATATACTGGCTCCGTCGTAAAGATATGACGATACTGTTCCTCGTCCGAGCTTAAACTTGATTGACCACTTTCCTCTTCCGAACTGGAACTGTCTGATTCTTTCGTGATCATCCGAATTGCTCTGGCTGGTCGTGCCGCTAGTATCTTGCCCTGGCCCGGATGTGGTTTTGACCGGTATCGGTTCGATCCTACCTCGACCTTGGGTTGTCGACTTTTGGCTCGCTGCAACGTCCTCAGAGTCAGTTCCAGTTGTTCTGAGTCCTTTACACGGAGCAGGGTTAGCTGATCACCCAGATCGCGATTATCCAGAGTACCAATGAAGTGTTCGACATGTTCGCGGGCTATATCCGGGTGCCGTGGGTCCTTGATCGGCATTTTCGCACGTAGACCAGCAACATTCAACCGATGTAAGTGCTCGATCGGCGTCTCGTCGGATCTTTTCTTCATGTGGTAGTACTGTCTAGCGACAGACACCCCCGAATTGCAATATTGTTCTTCAAACTCTTCACACAAACGAGGCCACTTCAAACGCACTTCTCGACTCAGCTGTTTAAGCCAGTTCTTGGCCGGACCTTTCATTAGATCAGCGAAGATCAGGCATCTTTCACCTTCCGGTGTCTTGTCCCTCAGAAAAGCTGACTTAGTCCGACTTAACCAAGCTCTGGCCTGATCATCATCCATATCCTTGCCGGTGAAATCCTTCAATTCCGAGATCGCAGACATTCGCACTCGGGTGATCGTTCCGGATTCACTGTCAAATGCCTGCGCGGAGGCCATATTCGCCCTACGAGGCATCTCAATGTCCAGATCATCAGGATCGAAATGCTGACTGATCTCGCCTTCTGACTCCATGTCCACATCACTCCGAGGGGGTGATCGGTGAAATCGATCTTGGTGATCGGCCTGGCATATCGAACGAACAATTCCGGCTGATCGGACTGATTCCATATCCACGTCCACGGGTCTCTTGACCGGTTTCTCAGCGGACTGATTCATGTTCGATGCTGATCGCCATGGTTGTCCTTGTCCAGGAGTGTTCTGAGGCAATCCATATTGTTCACCCACAAATCGGTTCATCATAGTCGCGAACATGGTTTTTAATTGCTCTGGGACCTCCGGCATGTTGGTATGACCAGTGCTGGGAGTCGGATTGTTCTGTGGCACTTCCTGAGCATCTTCAAAACTATCGTCCGATCCGACTCGACCAGGTTCAGGCTTCCTTTTCCTGTTCTGCGACTCGATCTTGGGGTCGATCTGCTTGATCCCTTTTGGGCCCAACGTCATACGTGTGATCCCAACCGAGGAGTCGGTGGAGGCCGCTCCAGATTGTGATGACGATTGATATATCGACTCAATATCCATAGGATACTCAACCAACTGTGATCGGTGCGAAGGATCCGCGATCGGCGACTGGACCACTGGGTTCGCCCCTAGTAACGAGGCAAGGTGATCATACAGAGTTGTCATAGCTTCTCTGATCGTCTCTTGATCCAGATCGAACAGCATATTCGCGTCGAAGGCACCAGTAGTGAAGCCAACCTCGTCGATCTGCGCCAAGAGGTTCCTGATCAGATCAAGTTGACTGCCTGTGATCACCGGCCGGGTCGCTCGACCTTCAAGCTTCCCGATGATCTTAGGTTTAATGATCTTCATCACTCGGTTGGTAGCCAGGAACTTGTGAAACTCTCGAAGATAGAACAGTCGTTCCACATCTTGGACAGTGGTCTTCTCGGCTGGTTCGATCTTCTCTTCGTCCTCCTCAAAGATCTTCGGTTTAGGTTTCACATATTTTTTAGGTGGATCACAATGATCCGCCCCCATGTTTTTTCTGTCTTTTTCCATTTTCTTCTTATGCATAGGATCAAGGTTAACACCTCGATCCTTTCCTGGGTTATAGTCAACTTTACTATAACCCAGATCGGCCCCGATCGGGGCCATGTGGGGAGTTATTTCATCTTTAATCTCGACCTGGCACTCCACCAGACCAGGTCGATCATCGCTTCCTTTAGAAATGGACAGCATCGGAGGCGATACGCCTTCCTCCAATACACCCGAAAAAGTTTCCTCCACTTTGATTTTCACATCTTTTTCATCATCAAAGGAATCACGGTGATATCCTGAGTCACCAAGTGATCCGGGCACGCGCACCATTGTGGTGGAGCCGATTTCCAAATCCATGACAGAAGTCTTGGGTGGAATCCGGATACCCACTGGCCCGGACGACCAACTATCGGAGGGGGTACTCCGTTGATCCTGATCGCCATCAGAATCAGATGAATCACCATTATGGTGACTGATCTGATCCTCCCGGTCATCTGACCGGTCGTCATGCGCGTCAGGATCTATGTTCAACTTCATCTCACCTTGTGTACCCGTTGATCGGGGGTGGTTACACTCACTCAGGTGGACTCGGTGACGAAAACGATGATCTTGATCAGGTCGGAGGGGATGACCTTCTCGAGACGGGGGGTGTCCTCGGGTGGAAATCTTCACCGGAGAACGGGTTGGGGTCGATACTTAATCAGTATCTAGGCACTGATCAGGAAAGTTCGTCTGATCAGGCCAGCCAATGAGAGAGAGATATAACGAAACCAAGAAAACGCGATCAAACCACGATCTTCCACAGTAATCCACAAACGTTATCTCCACAAAACCTTTTCCAATATTATTAACGTGTTCCAAACACGTGCGCGTTGAGGGTGAGGTTCGATCACCTAAAACAAACCCGTCGGGGGTCTTCCGGTAAGCCAAAATGCGTCTAAGCGCGTCTTAACCGGGAAATAGTTGAGCAAGAGGGGACTAATCAACCCTGTGCTCCCAATGACCGCAACACGTGGCGGAGCGACTCTTTGCTTTAGGGGGAAAATCAAAACCTGTTATTATATATGCAATGTCCTATACCTGTGTACCGTACATCAACTCATGCCTGACCTATACTTCGAACCTATTTACTTCGTCGCACGGTTGCGTAGCACCACCTTGCCCATCCTGGCCGCACCTTCAAGCTGATCTGTACCACTTCTGCCCTGATCACGACCCGACTCTTCGAAAGATCTTCGACCCATCCCGATCTTCGACAAACGACCTTGAAACCACTTGAGATCTGCTCTTCAGCACTTGTCCACTTCGTATACAGTCCGACCAAACCGAGAACTTACTTGCCCTTGCATCTGAACGCTGATCAGAGGCTGATCAGCCCTGATCACGATCGGCATAGTGATCAACCGAGTGATCAGGTGGTGATCAGGCCGATCAGCCCTTGATCACCTCGGGAACGCTCTGGGTCATCATCATCACGACTCAATTCATCTTCTAAGCCATACTTCCGACCTTTATACCCCGTCAGGACAACCATATAACACCGATCTCGGCTGATCGGCCTGATCAGGCCTTGCCGCGTCATCTTCGGACAAACCATAGGTTATCATCACTCACACAACCTGTCACTCCACATGCCCGACTTCATTCCACCTCTAATCTTCATTGCTCGGGCATAATAAGCTGATCAGGCCGTAACTTCGTGTCATGATCAACTTCAACCACTATACCATTCATAGATCGGCTGGACGGCCGTCCTTGACACGTCATGTCAACAGTTGCTCATTACATCTTACTCCACTTAGTCATCGTGACAACGATCTTGACCGTGATCTCCATCGCTCCATCGGTGTCTGGGACTGGGCGTGATGACAGTGCTTGGCTGATCCTTCACTTCGTGAATACCCGTTGTCCGCCACATTTTCCTCTTAACTGTGATCAGCCTTTTCCCACCCATCAACCGTCATATGTTGATGGGTGTTCTATCGTCATCAATCAACGGCCATGTGTGGTCCACTTCAGTCTCAATATTTTCCGATCGCTTTACCACATTTGCTAGTGTTACAAGGTACTGCATGTACATTAAGTTCGCTCAATGTTCGACTGGAAAATTGTTGAACCCTGCTTGCGTTACTTTTTTCGTGCAATATCTAATGCTAATGGTTATGAGATTGACAAGTATCCTGAGATGCACAAGACGTTTGTCCGAGAGTTGCTCACATTAGGACTGGTTCAACGAAATTAGCGACGTGATCTTGCCAAGAGTGACCATTCCTGAGGAGACAACAATTGCCCAGCTCCAGGAATAAAGGTTCGACATGGAAAGAAACGCACGTAAACATGCGTCCGTCAACTTGGAGCACCAACGGATGCCTGTTTGATTCCTTCTGCTCGATCATGAGGAGATACTACCACTGCAGCAAGTAATGCTCAAAGAAAAGCTGGTCAAGGGACAAAAAAAATATCTTTCGCCTTGTTCCAAATCGTCAGATACCACTTCATAGGAATTGGCTCCACTCGCTTGAAAATGTTTCCCAATCTTCCAGATTACATAGTAGCTCTTCGGGGTCACTGGCTTGCAAGTGTTCACAGAAAATCTTTCCACAAAGGTGTCATCTCTTTTTTAAATTCGTTGTACAACCCACGTGAAGCAGCAGTTCTACCTTTTCAGGGCGATCCACAATCTGTGCAATGGTAGGCACGACTCCCAGCCCACAAATCACGCGACGTAAATCGAGACAGTCAATGCAACAGCATAGACGCGTCTTCCTCAGCATTATCGTACACACTATTGGTCTCATCTAGCGTCGCCTGGGCAGAATATTTTTTTTATCTCCATGTTTCCTTATGTTTTTCGGCCCGTCTGAAAAATATATGCTTCTCGTAGCGGAGCAAGTAGCACATCAAGGCTACGCAGTGTTTTCGACAGCTGCTTCTCATTACCAAGCACGATTTCACGCAGCGCTGACGGAACTGCACTATACTCTTCGTGCTCTTCAGGACCTGAACAAAGTACCGTGATACTGCCGCACTACTGTACGACTTTCGTTAAACAAGTGACAAACGAGAACCAGTGATTCCTCCTTGGAAAAGGAATTTGAGCCTCTTGGTCACCATTAATTCCACATAATGAATCTTGGAGTCGTGCATTGGAAAATAACCAGTTGGCCTACTGTTTCTCGATACACTTCATGTGTCAAAATGGTCCCTGCTAAAGACGTCAAAATTGCAGTGGCAGATACAGCAACGAATGCCATAGTGGACTCTGACATACTCGATTGGCAGCACTTAGTGCTCCAGCCGAGTCCGCTTGGAGACCTTGATGTCCGATGCCTACGCACCAGCCCAAGTATAGAGATTTGAGCTCATGGAGACATGCAAGCTCCGTCAGACCGTCATCCGTTATCTGACAACAGCTCGTCATATCGAATGATGTTAACTTCTCAAGCTTTGCAATCGAGTGTGACCCCTTATCGGTCACGTTGCCACATTTCATGATTTTACCGCAACGCTGGAACGTGATGTCTCCTATTTTACTGCAGTTGCGCAAGTTGCAGGAGGCTAGATTCGTGAATTTGACAAACAGGCTCCTCTTTATATCGGTGATATTGGAGCATCCCGCAATGTCTAGTGTGGCGAGATTCACCAGCGGGACTAATGCGTCAAGCCCAGCATCAGTCGGATCGGGTGTGCAAGACTAATTATGTTCCAAATGTGGTGGACCACAATATTCGTCTTTTTTTTGGTGCGTGTTTTGCGACAGGTGCTGCTTTCAAAAGTAAATTTTTGACTAGTGCTGGTTTTGCGATTTACTCTTCCCGCAAATTATATGCGAACTTTCATATCCATGTTCACGTTTCTTTCAAAACACCATTAAATTTAATAAAACTTTAACTTCAATCCAATCTTGTTTCGCAACTCGTTCATTCTTGATGCACTCAACGTTTTTGTCAATAGGTCGACCACCATGTCTATACTGGCGACATGGTCATGCTGTACTTTCCCCCTTTTAGCATAATCTTTGAGGACATTTAGGTTGTCATCAATGCGCTTGGCTTTGGCAGCGCTCGCTTCGTTTTGCAGCTAGCCTGATTGTCGATCTTCAACCCAATCAGCGCATTCGTTTTTTGCCCAATTTCTTCGAAAGAGTCTTTAAAGCCTAGCGCCACCCTTCCGCCCAATGACACCGTTTGTGTAAATAACCACAGCGCTCACACTCTTGTGATCCACTTCGCCAAAATCGAGATTCGTATAGAACTTTATGCACACAGGCATAGGTAGATTATCATCATGTTTCACCAGTAGTTTGAGATCCTTGGACCCTGTTAGGTTCTCGCAATCCGTATCGCCATTTTAAAGTGTCGGCGCACGCGTACGCCTTGTCACACGGTGAACTGCGAATGAGATGTCTTTTTTTTTAGGTCGCGCGCATCTGGATATCCAGAGTAGACTTTCGACAATTGATTAAAAAACCTCATTATAGGTCCGCCTGTTGCCGAGCCCTCTAACAAAATTCATCGAGATCCGCAGACATTTCAACTTCTGCAATCGTCGTTTCCGATGTCAGCATCATCTCACCCATGCTTTTATAGCATTTTTATTATTGTACATTCTTGATCAATCGTATACCCCACACTTGTATCTCATGCCAAGAAAAATTTTCGATGTTCCCCAAGTCCTTAAACTCCATAACTTGCATTTGAGAAAAAATCGTTAACCAGTTTTTCACGCTTTCCTGTCACCAATAAGGCATCGACCTAAACCCCAATTAAGGTCGTTCCATCTTAATCTGTGCGTACGAAAATGCACGTATTAGTGAGACACTGCTTGAAACTCACCTCTGGCAGCGTTTTTCTGCACCACAAGCGTCTTTCTTGCTAAAGCCCGTAAAGGTGCTTCTTTAATTGTAATACCAAATGGTTCTTGGACTATACCCCCAAAATTTCCATGTCTTTACTTGATATTTCTATTCCTTGCTGGATTTCGAGATGTATCACATATCCATCTTCAGTCTTTGCCCTGGGATACGCACTCGGGACGTCACCGTGCCGCGCAGATACTCCCCAAATTTCGGACATGGCAAGAAAAATTTTTACATTAGTGGTTCTCACGGTTTGAAGGTAGGTACTTTGTAGGCAAAACTGACCAATTAGAGGATACCTTCGGTTTGCCTACAAAACCCTTTTTTTCACACGTTTGCCTTCAGCGAGAATCGCTGAAGGCAAAAACGAGCAGCTGTAGGTATTTTTGATTGACTGATTTTTGCTTGGAAGCACCCAATCGGACTTAGTTAAAGATAGAAGATAACTGTACCGAGTCATGATCCACGCAAAATACGAGCTTCTTTTACATAATTGGCTTAAATCTACTTTGCTGAATGCAAAAGGCTCTCACGGTTGGAAGTCGTAGATAAGTGCTGATAGGCTCGTTTTGTCTACCTACAAAGTACCTACTTTCGAACCGTGAGAACCACTATTGTTGATTTTCATCACAGTAGAGAACGTCATCAGGTAATCTTCTCCATAAACCTGCCTATCTCCTCTGGCTACCAACTGCGTCTTAAAGTGCTCAATTGTCCCATCTGCCTTTAACTTGATTTTATGAATCCACTTCGTGGGCAGTGGACTTTTTCCGTCCACTTTTTGTGCCAATTCTTAAGTGCCGGCTTCTTCCAGAAATTTTATTTCTGCCTCTTCGGTCATCTTGTATTTCTTTGCATTTTTCTGTCATGTGCCTACCTGTAACTAATCGGATCAGACACAGACGCGACCTATCCCACTTCTACTTTCTGCTGATGACGTTATTAAGGTTCTCTCCTCCCTTCTCAAGCGAACCTATGTTCGTATCGGCTTTATTTTTGGCTTTCGCTTGCCCCTTTTCCACGTTTTTTTAATAGTTGTTTAGCTCGCTGTCTTCCTCGATCTCTAACACTTGGATGATCTTTCGGTTTGCGTCTTCCTTTAACGTCTCAATGTTGCGGACGTGCCTGGTAGTTGTAACTACTCTGTCTTTCAGAAATAAGACCTTGGATTCTTTCGTTTCATCATTTTTACCTATATCAGGGCTTTTTCTGCATGCATTGCAAGCGACTTCTTTCTCGGGTCACGGGAAACCATACAAGGCGACCCGAAGACAATCAAGTCAGCCACAATAGTCTGAGTCTTGGTCAACATTTGGATTGGTTACATTTTTTCGGGGTTGGACCTCGTCGGACAGCCGTTGAGTATATACGCGGCGTGCTCAGCCGCTTCCGGCCAAAACACGAGAGGCACCCCGAAACCAGAATCATGCACCGAACCATGTTGAAATTGGTTGGTTCATGCATTCGGCTTTACCATTTTAGGAAGGACTAGTATCAGCCTCGGTAATTTGACGCCGAACTGCATCAAATTACCAGCATAATACTAGCAAAATAATTCAATGTTTTTAAATTTAACACCTCCATTCGTTCTGAGCACGTGAATTCTGCAATTAAACTCGTTATCGAGCCAAGCGAGAAAATATGCAAACATTCTTGCTGCTCGTATGAAAGACCGAGCAGCAAAGACACGAACAACATGGTCCTCAAAGACAATCAAATATCGGTTTCCAAGTCGGTCACGCGGGGTAATAGGGACCTTAAGGTTACTGCAAATTACCCCGCCGATGGGATCTATTGGATCATTGCGGCCTCTATCCGCCTTGGGCAGCTTGTTACTTGTGCCCTTTTCTTCCACGCAAGTGAGGCAATTCGGCCTCGAACAATCGTTTATCTTGATACCCGATCTAGGGTCCTTGCCCAGGCTGTCGACTGAATCATAAGCCAAGTGACCCAAGCGAGCATGGAAATGGTGCAGAATCCTTTTTGCGCATCGTTTCCTACCTTTTCCATCGTTGCATTCACAACCATGTTGTGAACTTCTCCTTTTTGTTTCACTTCTGTTGACATGCAAATCCGCAGCAAAAACAGATCCAAGAACGTCAACACTTGTTTTCTGAACATTACCTGCATTATTTCTCTAATATCTTTTAAAATGCACCCTTTCCTGCATAGACAGCCACGTAAAAACAAAATGTTTGCTAACTTTGGAGCAAAGTAAACTTCGGTGAGGACGATGCTTCTTGTTGGCCAGCGTTACCTTTTAACGCTACATTCAGCATCACACTATCAAGTAGATTTAAAACTCTCTCCACCCTTACACTCCTCTACCTCTTCTAGCAGATTTTCATCGCACACCAAACGTCGACTTGCACCGCTGTCAACTATCCAGAAATTATCATTGAAAGATGCGACTTGTTTGAAATAACTTCAAAACTTTCCATCGTGTTTCATAGCTGACAGTACAATACGATGCTCCGACTTCGCATCACTTGAGCGCCCTTTGAATGTGTATTCTTCGGCTGTTTTTTTTCTGACTTGTTGAGGGCCATCACGGCGGATATGTCTCTCACCTCTACACCATGTCAAGTTCTTTTTGGCTTGCGCTGTTCGTTCACGTAATTTCCCCTGTGTTTTTCGGTGAATGAGCTCTTCAACATCCAGCTCTTGCGTCCATGCAACCCATGTCTTGTGCATGTGGTATGTAGTCCTTGCGCTGAGGATTGTACCTTACCATTAGCGCAAGCTTCATTTTAGGAGACGCTTAAAATTTCCACGATTAGTTGCTCGGTGGACTTACTTTCACGCGCAAGAGCATCTAAATGCTCGGTCCATGATCTTTTTCAGCCAAGAACAATAAAGCAGCTTGGTGGTGGATGATGTCACCTTGAACGCGCTTAGCATTTCGATGCAAGACAAAGTAAAGTTGCTGAGATATCTACCACCAAACTCAAATATTCGCTTGAAAATAATTCAGCGCGACACCTTCCAGATGCTCGCCAAGCTTGTTGACTTTTAATCGCTCTATCGACGTGAACCTTGAAGACAAGTCCGCGGTTTCAACGGCCCCTATAAAGAGGTACACCCATTGTTTAAATCCAGAACCCAGGCCAAAAACAACTTCTGTTCCTGATAAATTAGTTATCGTCAACCTGGGGATTTTACTCCCCAGATGTCCCGTAGCGATTCATAAAATGTTTCAGCGGCGACGGCATTCCTCTCGCCACCCCTTGCTTGACTTGCGGCAGGGGTTACTGCTGCACACCAGCGCAGAACGCTCAATCCCATCCTCATTGCTCAAATCATTTAGGGTCATCGTTTTCCCAGACGACCCATTATTCTTATGAGCGTCGCAAAAAACCTGCCCTTCATCGCATCAGTCGATAGCGTGTTTCCTTTTCCGGACCCGTGTGGTGTACAAGGAGCAGACGTTTGTGAGCGTTTCTCTTCCATCACTTTCATATGTCCTTCAAGCCTATTTATCTATTCGACCAATACATCTATGTTTGTGTCCACTATATCCAATTTAACTTCCTGCATTCAAGAAAAAATCGTAACACCACGTGAAAACAAACGTGAAGAGCAAACGTGAAAACTTAAACGTGAATCAGTAATCACACTTCGGAGTATAACCCAAGTTAAATCTGGCGTTTAGTCACAAATCACAATTCCACAACAAAAATACCTAATCAGACTTGAGCCTCGTAGACCTTGGGCTCATAACCTGTAGGAAAATCGACGTGCTCTATGCTCACTAGCGACCGGTTAGTCGTCTAGTCGTGCGTGCAAGTATAGTGTAAACTGGTGTAGTATTCAAAAGAAATTTAATCGAAAATTTTCTATCATGAATTTTGTGTGTAATAAGTTACAAATTCCAACATTAGCTTACGTGTCCGGATTTTTAACCAATTGTTGGTGAGTGTTTGGTCGAAGACGTTGACGTTAGGGCGTATGGTGGACCACCAGTAGTGGTATCGACGATGATGACAGAAGGTGAAAAAAAGAGACAATCATTCCGAGACAACAACCATTTAATGAGCCTGTCAATTTGATCGGAAGTGTCTTGATATAGGGCACTCGTCAATACTGTCGTCTACCTCTTCACTATCTGAATCAAGCCACGAAGGTTCCTACACACTGATTTACCTTCTATCACTCGAGCATTCGATAAGCATTGCGCTGACGCCTGATCGAACGTTTGCCACCCGTCTTCGAAAGAAGCGACACTTGTACAACAACAAAAACTACCTCGCCCTCGTATTCTTTTGAATGCGGCTGGACTTTTTGTGCGTTTGACGTGGGACAACGTGTCATGAAAGCGCTTACAGGTACTGAAGCCCAGTATCGAGTCGGAAGATCAAGAGCAAATCGTGTGAACAACTTAGCGTATCAAGAACAATAGTTGTCGGTGGTGTGTAGGAGGCAGTCGAGGTTCGTGACTCCAGCTCGGCAAGCAAGCAATTAACTTCTTCAAGACAAACGTTCGGATGATGTGTTTTCATTGGTAGATCGACAGCGGAATGGTTTCGACAACTAGAGACTGAATCTCTCGACACGGTATCGAAAGATGAAGTAAGAGTGGATGCAGAAGCTCATGCAAACCAGGGGTGTGCGGTATCACCTTTCGGCACCAGTATAATAGTAGCGAATCAGGTAACAAAACTGTTGAGACTGATACTAAAGTTTCCTACCGATACCTAAAATTACCACGTCAGTACGGTTTACTACCGAAATTAACATCGCCGGTATTGGTATACCAAAATTATATTGACATGTTTTGACAAATCACCATTCTTGTATGGTTTGGGCGGTTTTAAAGGGGAAATCGCTAATCGGTACCCTAAATTAGCCATCAATTACTAATCAGTACCCTGTTTATATAATTATTGCTAATCGGTACCCAGACCCGCTCTTTTTGCCATCAGCCTTGCTAATCGGTACCCGAAAGATAGAAATGAACTGTTTCACGAACCTCCTTGCTTTCTTAACGCTGCTCGCTTATTCTGCGTTAAACACGACAAGTGCTTTGTTGTGCAACATTATCAAGATAAGCAGAATTGAAACGATTGATGATCATCCTTCCCACCGTACTTACACATCAAAGCAAAATCGATCTTTCACGTAACAGCTACACCATATTTTTTTATTCGTAGCAACAAAATTTAGCTGCGGTTGGCTCCATGCTTACAGCGACTGGGTTTCACTATCCACACATTGCACGTATATTCAAACTTTTGGCGGAGTAGTTCCGCCACCGATTCGTAAAAGATAGTTACAATAATCAGTAAAGGTCTAATCATCCTTAAAAAAAGCAGCAATTAGTACAAACAATGTCATGTTAGAGTTGCTCACAAATCGCTGTGTACATAGTCTCATTGAAAATTTTTAGATATCCCCAAGGAAAAAAATACGTCGTAGGTCCTGGAACGCATTTTTTGGGCACCGAAAAAATACTTTCTACCAAACGATTGCGCAAATACTTCAGTAGCTAAAATACTTCTTGTTTTTCATAATGTACATATCCGGCTAACCGACTGCACAGGCAAAAGAATGAGCGTCATATAAATTTATTCGCCTTCACCAATACTCATTTGCGTCTTTCAGTTATTGAAACCAGCATTTGTTTTTCGCAGGGTACCGATCAGCAAGACTGATGGCAAATCGAGCGGGTCTGGGTACCGATTAGCAATAATTATGTGAATAGGGTACTGATTAGTTATTGATGGCTAATTTAGGGTACCGATTAGCGATGGTCATCCACTGGAACTCTTTTTTTCAGTCTGGCATCAACCTGGATTGACCTAGGTAAGTCATCCGTTTTCTGGTCTGCTTCTGATTTCACTTCATTCTCAATAACCACGATGGATTCCTTTCGTTCGATTCTTTCTACGGATTAATGTTTCCAGTATCGTCATTTGTGGCAAAATCAACTTTGACCAGATCACCATTGTCGTCATCCTTTAGGTCAGTCGTCACTTGTGGTCCGACCATAGTAACATTCAAGATCTGAGGACTTTTTTCGACACTGTTTTCACTAGTTAACTTCGCAGATGGCCCCCTGATTAATAACTTAGTTGGAGTGGTATATTCCGGATTTTTTTACCAAAGGTGAGGTATCTTCGCTACCACACACACACCCCTTACTGGTCAGGTCGGTAGTGACCTGATAAGCTAGTTTCTGCCATTCAATATATCTACGTGACCCAACAGAGACATATCCCCTTTTATCCTATTTGTCGGGGCCATTTACCTCCAGATAACAACATCCCTATGATCATATCCTCGTGAACACTTACCGGGTGATCAGAAATATTAGTAATCCTCATATAGCTCGAGCTGCCGATCCCTTTGACAAAAGTCGGGACCCATCGTTTACCACGAGTAGTGGTTAGCCATACTTTCTGCTGTTGATTCGTTGACCGGATTATCACGTCGACCGATCGGACCACGACAATGTTTTCATATTGACCCATCTCAACCATCTGCATACGAACATCATACGACGTCGGTCAGATAGTTGTATCTGTACTTCGTCCGATAGGGTCAGGGTTCCATGAGAAAGGTACCGGCTCCGACCATAAAAATCCATCCCCAGTATGGCAAGATGGGATCAAACTGATACCGATCGAAGCCACACCCTGGCCAAGTTAAGGCGCCAGCGGACTGACCAGCAAGGACAATTCGTATGATCGCAAGGGAATCAGATAGTTCCGGGTCTGGAGAAGAGAGTGGCCGGTCGAGCATAGGATCTGACGAAGAGCAGTATCGTCACATTTTACGACTGAAACTGTACTCCGTCCGAGGTCAACGGTTACTGGAACCGATGGACGGACAGGAGACGGAAACCAGCCCGACTCGGACCGACCTCGCAGGAAATTTGTCCATTGCGGGTCGACCAAGCATAATGATCGCTATTGTTGGAAACGAATGACGTGCGAAAAGTGTGACCGGAAGGGACATCCTTCCGATCATTGTTTTTTTTTGTGAAAGACTTGTGCAAAGATTCATGATGCTGGTTCGTGCCCGATTGATAAAAAAATCAACCAGGTGCTCAAGTGGTCCGCGCGGACCAAAGTTGATGGCATGCTTCCACCTGACGTTGAAAAGATGTTAAACTAGATCGCTCACCAGGTTGGAATCTGGTTCGAGCCAAGCGATCTAAGTTCAGCATTTATGCATACGTCGGTAACAGAATTACGAACGAGGAAATAAGAGATAACCGATAATACATATTCTATTTCAAATTGTGCCGATCGGGGTCTCATTCGTAGTCTCAGAGTGGATGAATATTCCCGATCAAATGTGATTATGGAATTGGACCTACTGCGTGGTTAATCTCGAGGATTCTGGAAGTATCAGGTGGATTAAAGAAGCAAAAGCTAATGAAAAAATAACAACGAAAAGGCCACTATATTATTTGACTCCGGGGCGCAAGTCTTAATTATTGACTCCGCTTTTGCTCGTACGGTGGAATGTCGTATAGACGATCCCTCCACAAGCTAACGTGATGCAAAATATCGGCTTGTAAGGTTTCAGCGACAACCAACTTCGCCGATCGAACAAGATCAGCATCCGCTCAAACGGTGTGACAATAATAGAAAAGAAGGTTACTTCATAGTTCGGGGCAACATCAATACAATTTCTCCGGTGATTTGCCGGATTACAAGATTTGCATCTCTACCGATGATTACGCTTCTCTTTTGTTGTGCGTTAAGGAGATCGAACCCCAGTAGGATCACAGTCGACTATCGACGCCGCGATCCCGGTCGGATGTACCAGAAGTCATGATCGCGAAGCCCGTCGATGGCGTATGGGGCTCCAGCGCCACTATTAACATGCGCGAGAGCAGGTTAATGATCGACTTCGGAGGGCAATTCAGGAGAGAGCCGACCGAAACAATAATCCGGCCGGTCCACATACCATTGATCCGGGATCAAGGGTCTGGCTTTATACGGATCGGGTGAAAGAAGGGTACGCCAGGAAGTTGGCCCATATGTGGCATGGACCTTTTCGTGTTTCCGGGTTGATTTCAATTTGTACATCAATTAATCATGTAGTTTGTCATGGTATACCCTCAGAAAAAAAGCTTTTTTTGGTGATCATGTTGTCCGTTTAATTACAGCAGGCACTGATTGTGAAGTATTCCCAATTGTTCACCTATCCAAGTTGAAGATAGTCAGGGATTACCTTGATATTTCGAAGACCATGTGGGCCTGTTAGGCGGCCGACTTCTCGAAAATTCTCCCCCGGTCTGTTGATCAGTTGAGGGAGGATGTGAGTCTCACAGATGTTACTTGAGCAAATTTTGCTCACTCTTTGTCCAGAACACTTTGAATATTCCCGCCATCTGTTAGAGTGTCCTCCAAATTGTCCTGGCGCCCTGACATGGTGCTGGCAGGTGCCGTTGCTGGATTCGAAACCTTGGGGAGTATTAACCAGCACCATGCCGGATATGGGGCTTTCTGCTATCTCAGATATTCGGAATGTACATCAGGGTCTTGTTATTAATCATGCCCAAGCTATTTGGGAGTCTGTCCATTTCTTGTACATCTCGGTTGACGCCCGACAGCTTGCCCCTGCGTTGACGCCCTACCACAACGGTGTCAAACAAAGGCGTAATCGGCGGCGCTTTAACTCGCTAGATGCTGCCTTAGCAGCATCGTTTTACCCACACTTAGATGCTACCTCAGCAGCATCTAGGGTAAGAGACATACTGTATTCCTAATTTCTTTGTCTGACGACACTTTAGCAGCGTCAATATCCTTGCTTGACTCCTTAGCATCAAAACACCAAAGCGGTAGTTTCTTCTCTTTTTCAACAGCGCCCTTAATAGCGCCGCCGCGTTTGCCAACCATGTCGTCTTTCGGTCTGGGGAATTTGTCTTAAAACAGATAATTTTAACCAACAAGTGCCACCGACCGATTGACCGAAATTAAATTAATTATTGAATAACCACCTTAAGCGGGGGTGTTGCTATTACATAATGATAATTAAGTTGAAATATCGAAGTACTATTTCAGACTTATTGTCTGAAATGAGAATACCGGTGGCTTGGGTTCGTCCGTGCGCACTAGTCATGGGTGGGATCAAAGCTGGGTCAATGTAATCTGGACTTATTTCTCCCTTTTCGTTCTGCACATGGCTAACCGAGGTAAAGTTGAACCCGACAAGGATAGCACATGATATTCTGACATAGGCGAACTGGCCAGACAACCTCCCTCCGCGTGTCTCTCTTAAAACTCGACTGGCAAGAACCCTGGCGAAACCAGTACCGTGACCAACCATCCAAATACCCCGGCCTCTGAGTGTCTCGGTTTCGCGATAAGCATCGCCAACAGTAGTGAGTAAGGACCTTGCTTATGGTCCGATCCAGTCCGTTTCAATATTTTATTTAACTAATCCATCTTCTTCGATCACTTTCCCCACATACAGAAGCATTGATGCAATAGCCCCCCCCCAAAAAAGCTACGCCAGTCTATCACGCTCCCGCCGCCGAAGGTAGGCCCAGCAGAAGAATTAGTGGTGCTGGGTTTCGATGGGTCAGCCAGTGTCAAGAAGGGAATGGGTGCTTACAGTGCCATATTGTGGAAGCTGCCCGAGTGGGAAATGGCGGCCACCGCCTTCGATTTCACGCCTAGCATAAGCATAAATGAGGCTAAACATCGAGGACTGCTGCTCTGTTTCGATTTTGTGGCCGCCAGATCCAGGGACGGTTTAATATTTGTGGTGATTCCTATTTCGTGATCAGGCAGATCACTAAGGTGATTGATTGCAAGGCCCCTTTTGAGAATATTGAATGACCGTGTCATGTCAGGTTTGAAGAGATGGCCAGAGCACGAGATGCTTCACGTTAAAAGAGAATGCAACCGAAGTGCATATCCTCTGGTCGTGTTAGCCATGCGGGACCAGGTTGGAGTCACGGCTTCAGATCTGACAATGCTAACGAAACTGGCTGAGATGAACAAGCTACCGGAACTAATCAGGCCAGGCAATGGTGAAGCACGAATAGCTGGATCCAATCATTCATTTTCGATGACCAAGTATGCGTAAAAGAAACCCAGCCCTGGAGGACTATGCATTTTCTCAAGGTAGCAGAGGTCGCTTTAAGCCTTCACATGTTGGCCAGGTCCAATCAGCTCAAAGATTGAACAATACTTCACCTATTTTTGAGTTGGTTGGACAGAATTACAGATGGCGAGCGGGGCCTGGCTTGATCAGGTGGCCCAGAAGTGGATGATGAATAGAAGGCTATCCAATGAGGAGAAGTGATGGAACAATTTGGATTCTCGGAGTGATGCTGGCCGCTAGTGTCTCTTGTATTCTCTTCTTTGCCTTTAGTGCACTTGATAACCTCCAACGACCACTGGGACAATAGTACAGCCCATCTGCCCAGCCGACCATCAATCAATACCTTACAAGAAATAAAATCAATTCAACTCGAAATTGAACAAAAGATGATCGTCCAGGATAAATATTTTTCGGAAAATCATTCTAATACTTATTTAGCTTGGGGGCTTTATTAATGGAATAATTACAATCTACATTTGGCGGTGGGGAGCCAGGTCAAGGTCGACCGCCTTGACATCATCTTAATCAGCCAGGATAACAATATCCTATAGCACGCATCCAAGATACGCAACAGATCCATAACTTCCTTGTCCACCAGTCTATAGTTCACAAAAGTATTTTTGATGTGGTCAGTCCGTCGAGAAGAACTTGCACAAAGCTAACTACAGTCGGGTCTCACTATAACAGCCCTATCCGTATGCTTACTTTTTGGCTGCTTTAGTGAACGGCTGTTATCTGCGTATAACAGCATTGGAGATATGTATGGCTGGCGGAAATCCGTATGTCAAAAATCATGGCTGTTACAGCGGATTGCTGTTACAACAGTGGCTGTTATAGTGAGACCCGACTGTAGATACAACTTCAGAGTTTGGCTGGTAAACATCACAGGGCATTATGTATTATCATGGTTTTGTACAAGAGCAGCCGAGATGGTCCACTTGTTGGCAAAGACAATGACCACCGATAATGACCACAATTACCACCTACGTTTTTCAGGATCACAATGTTTCAGGACTGGTGTGGACATTTCACCATTTCGCCTTTAACATTCCAAATGGCAGTCATATGGTCATCGGACCTAGCCAGGTTCAGATCGGTGGGCTGGTCGTCCGCTTAGATCAGCAATTCCGTCTTCTCATTGGTCAAAACTGATGATTCAACCTACACTTCCTCCTGTCGATCCAGCTCCCGCAACTTATGGTAGTCCACTTCCCGCAATTCATACACAACCGCCGCGTAAACTGCAAAGTCTTCGGTGAAGCGGCTGTACTAATTCATGCTGCCTAGGAAGGATTACATAGCCTTCAGGGACCGCGGGAAGGGGAAATTGCTCGGAGACTCCAAATCTTTCGGATTGACCTCTAGCCCAGCTATCGAGACTTGGTGATCACCTTAGTCTTTCCCCGAGGGCTCTTTCATCGAGAGATCACAATTTTCACACGTAACCAACAATTGCTCCACTTTTTCATACAACAAGTTCCACGAAGTAGCCGTCACGAGAAGATCATCAATGAAGGACCGCCACCCCAAAACCGAAGGTTTTCAGTTGGGGTCCGGGTCACCTTCGGTAAACACGTCTCCGACCAGGGCAAGATCCTGGTTTGCCTTAACCTTATGAATTGCCCATATAAAGCATTTTCTATTAGCCGCTGGTATATCTGCGGGGTATTTTTCAGGTCAAACAGCATCCGGTTCCACTCGAACAGCCGAAAGGAGTGACAAACATTGAAATTTCCCGTGCCCAGTCAGACATCGAAACTATCCAAATTCCACTAGCCATGTCCAGCGAACAATACCACAGAACACTGTCTAAATCTTCCAGTAGATCGTCTAATCAGCGGCATCGGGTAACCATCAACTTAGTCAGCCAATTTACTAACCTATAGTCAATGCTCAATTCTATATCCATCCCGTTCTTCTTTATAATAATTACGATGGATGAGGTTCATGGCGAGGTGGATGGATGGATGCCAACAGTCCTTTGATAAGCTCGGGCAAATTTTCTCGGTACTAGGGAGCAACTCGTCGACACGGGTGGGTGCATCTCCGACGTTGATTTGACATAACGCCCCATGGGTAGTGCATTACCCTGGCCAATCAATATACGTTTCCTTTTCCATATAATTTCTTTTAATCTACTGATCTCTTCTGGAGTATTCACTTCTGGGTCACCGACTTGCAAATTATCCATGGTGGCCTCCGGGGGACAGAGTGTCACTTTGGGCAGCACTACCATATGGTCCTCCATACCTCAACATATAGTTCGTCCCTTCATGAATGAAGTCCTATTTTCCGAACAAGCGCCTAGTGAGACGAGAGAAACTTTCAAAAGAGATTCTCCACTACCATGGAAATCTATCGCTTATTCACTGGCACATAACAAAATGAGCTCAGCGCTGAAAAAATTCAAGAATGAGGAAAATATGCTGCTGAAAGGGTTCAGTAAACATTACGGCGGGGTCGATAGAGTCACAACACGTCTTCTTTAAACAAAGGAATTGGAGGGCGTCGTGGCAAGAAGGCGAAAGAGCTGTTGGAGATGCAACGAAAAAACTAGAAAAAGGATGGGGTAGGCTATGTTTATCAACTTAAGTTAAACCAGCCCTTGTCATTTTCGATGCAAATTGGAAGATAACATAAAACTCACAAGCAGCGCAGATGAGGTTGACCAAGCGCATTCCAAACCGTGGAAGAGGGTTTTCGTGGCAGGGACACTTAATCACAAAACAATAGTAGGTACGACCTACAAGGAAGAATTGTTGAACATCGGTAGAAGGTACATGACTATTTGGAGCAAGTGGGCGACGAGATATCGGGCCAATGCTGAATAAACTATACGTTTTACCGGTCGTTCTTCCCAATTGCTTAATTCAAAACAAACAGTTCAAAAAATGGGTTGTAGACACAGACCAAAATCTTCGATTCAAAACAACCGTAGCATTTTTCAAAATGACCAACGCACCATGTGTGTAACATACCACAGCAGACAATCGCAAGTTGTAAGGTAAAATCCGAACAAGAACATCGATAATGAGCGCACGTGTCTGGCAGCGGAAGCTTGGGCAGCCTTTGGATCTGTATCTGGGGCCGTTAAATTTCATTACGGATTAACATAGTGATAGTGATTGCGTCGATAATGAGCGCACGCCTTTTTACTACAGTACTGGGGGAGCACGTGCACGGTCACCACTACTGTACAGTACTGGCAAAAACGTAAGTTGAGGGGAAAAAACCATGAGTAAAAGGTGGAGAGGAATACAGTACATGTAATAGTTTCGTTATCTTTGTGAAGCCCATGTACATGGTTTACGCTGTGATGTTCACTGTGGTCGAGGTAACTATCTTGTGGCCAAGTACGTTATCATATGAGCCAAGGAAGTCGTCGTAGAATTACCTGCTGGAGCCCGCACTTTGGCGTGGCATTATGTAAAAGCCAATGCGGGCGATGCGGGAGAGGACATGGCGTATTTGAACTCGTTGGCACGCCCCCCTGGTGGTGGCATGAGAAATAGTGGTGGATCATTGTGTGCCTAAGCGCGAATATGCGACATTGATCATATCGGAACAAATCAGATCGTTTTGAAACAGCTTGTTGTAAAACTATACGCATGGGTATACACTTTTTATACATGTCCCGTCTTTGGGTGGGCGTTTTGAATCAAGACATTGGGAAGAACGACCGGTAAAAGTTGTAGAAAAAGAAATTAAACAGACACGGAAGATTGCACAGCTTGTTGTGAACAACGTTGTGCACAGGAACAGAGCTGAAGCACCGTAGACCCAGTTATGATAGTAGAGTCACTGCTTCAAAACATATGTTAGGTATTCACTTTGACTTGAAAGCAGTAGGACGACGTCAGGAGAAGAAGAAGCAGAAGCAGAAGCAGAAGAGTTAAATATATATATATATATTATCCATTACAAATAGTGCCTTAAGTGCGCGTGAAAACCGTTCTATTCATATTTTTTAATGTTGCAGCTATAATCAGAGTTTGGACTCTTTCCGCCAACTAATTCATCACCTCAAATCTTCACAATAACTCCCGCATTCTATCATTCCTTGTCACAGTTCGTGCGACATGTGTTCTTTCATCACTTTCAATCGCACCCTAGAAGTCTTGAGAGTCTAACTGAGTAGAAAGACCAGTATGGCTTCACTCTTCATATCCTTGGGCTTCAAAGTATTCTTCGAAATGAAATCCTAAATGAAAAATCCATAACCACATGTCGAGATGTTTCCAGCAGTCTTCACTTTCGTATTGTCTTGGTTATCAATCATTTAAAAACGATGTACAACTCCACTTTTATTTCCATGTCACCCAAAAGTTCCCCATAACTTCCGATGATAACAAACTTGTCCTCATCTATTTAGTGTTCTTTTGCGGATCTCACCCTCGCCCGCGGGTACCTTCTGGAGCGAAGAGAAGGTCGGGGCGCGGCTTAGAGTCTCGCCGCAATCAGCGGTGATACTCGCTTTAGTGAGACTCCCCTAAGCACTCACTCATGAATCGATCAAACCCGTTCCCGTACGATGCATATATTATTCTACTTCCGATCTGTTTAAAGAAATAGATATTGTCAATTTCGTTCAAATTTGCCTATCCTGCGTGATTTGGGCCTGAGATTTAAAACCGCCCAAACCATACAAGAGTGGTGATTGGTCAAAACAAGTCAATTATTTCATTTAATTCCAATCAGCCGACATCACGTAGACCCTAAGCCCTACACCCCAAACCTAAATCCCTACACCCCAGACACCTCTATTACTGATAAACTATTCATAACAGGATTTGCGCGGTTTCTATAGGGTTAAGATTGCGCGATTGAATCAATCACGCACGGAAATTTCGTCTAGAACACACAATAATAATTGGGTAAAATATATCGTCACTCAGGGGTGTGCAATATTGGTACCGTGTGTGGTTAGTACCTGTAGTACCACCGGTATTTAACACTACCGATAACGATACCGGGAACTTCAATGACAAGTACCGTACCGATACCGCCCTGAGTAATTATGGTATCTGTCACTATCGAAGTCCAAAATTATGGTATTGAGTATCGGTGGAATTCACCGTCAGAGCCAATCTAGGTACTCGGTACTGATACTACTTACCGTCCATTCGAATATCGGTACTACAGTAGTATCGACTATATCGGTATCCAGAGTGATCGGTATCTCTACTATTGGCACTGCAAGGTACTGAAAAAAAGTCGTAGAGATGACAATGATATTAACTTAGTTCTCAATTTGCTTTATAGCACACACCTGGCTTAGGTGGATTGCAGAACAACCAAGAACGTTAACAGCTACTACAATGCGCGTCCCGGACCCTGGGTCTGGTCCACCATCTAGCGGTGGCATGTCGGTTGACCCGACGAGTGATGAAAAGGAGCTATCTGGCTTACCTGGAAAGGAGGGTGAGGAAGATAACTCGGTGAGTGGGGAAGGAAAGGAGGTCGACGAACCTCATGCATCAACTACGGAGACCATCGAACCTGATTCGACGAAGAACCAGGAGAATTCAGCTGATGGCCGTAAACATGATTCCACGATTGATACTTCGACAGGTGGTAGGTACATCGAAGACATCAGAAATCAGAACCATGGATGAAACTGTACCACAATCCGGAAATAAAAAGGTCAAAGTAAATTCAACTGAGGACCTAGCCGGGGCATTGAGGGCTGCACTGGAAAACGCTTCCAAGACCTCACCGAAGGTAAAAGCATGGTTGGATATCATGCAACAACTATTTACGCAAGTTTTTGTAAAGGCTAAAGTTCCAGCGTCTAAGTTGGCTCCGAGTGCAAAACGCTTGCCGAAATTAAAAAAGGGCGAAAATGACTGTCTTCTGGAGCTTTTTGAGCACATTGTGGTGAAAGAGAAACAGGAATGGTCAATATGGAAACAACGAATTGTTGGTGCGGCTATCAGCGCGCAGAAGTCAAACCAAACATTCGAAGGAATCTTAAGGAAAATGATCGGACAGGCAGCTGTTCGTCAAGCGGGACAAGATTCGCCCCCAATGTCAAGTTGGGCGGCGAAAATCGCACCCAAGGAAAAATCAATCACACAGAAAGTGAACACGACTGTTTTTCTCTTCCGAAAGGAAATTTATGAAGGGACTTTGATCCCTGAACTACGGAAAATATGTGAGAGGGAATACGCTAAGTTTGCACCGACTAAACTTAGAGATGGAACCGATCACGAATGGACAATAGTGCAAGGTCTCTTGGAAGGGAATATTATTGCACGACGAATCCCACAATTTGTTAAAAGGATAATGTCACCGAAACATCACGTGTGTCTGATTCAAACAATAAGAGCTCAAGTAGAAGGGTGTTTGATCATGGATATGAAAGGTGAAAGTCCGATTAAAGCGGCCTTTCTAAGCACGAAGTGCATACAAGAGAGTATTGCTACTGCTGCAGCGACTAGGTCGAAAGGTTCAAAAGAGTTATGGGCGATGATAGCCCAGGTGAAAACGATAAGTTACAATGCTAACAACCATTCGATTTACTTCCACTTTTACACCCGGGACATGGCGGAAAAATTCGTGGGAGTTAAGGTACAATTTCATCGGTACGATTATACGGTGTATAACATACACAAGCGTAAGGAAGATGGTAATGGCTCGATATGGAACAACCAGGCGGACTGTAATGGAGAAAAATACAATCAAGCAGCTAACTATGGTTGTGTGTTAAGGAATGTGTCACGAAATACTGATCTGACACAATTATATGCTATGTTGAAAAAAGTACTGGATGTACCGTTTCAATTAGAAGATATGGATAATGGAGGGCCAATGTCGGAAAACTCCACATCCATGGGCTTAACAGTATCCACGACGAATTGTCCAGAACAACTTATAAATATCAGTCGATTGTATTGGAATCACGTAATGATAATTATTGAACACCCCACAATGAGGGGACGGCGTCAATGTTTACGATGTGGGGAGTTAGGGCACCCCATGAAACAATGTACGATCACGGTGGAAGAAATGAAAAAGTCACGTTGCATTGTAATTGGTCACGAGGAAATGGAAAAAGAGGAGGAGTTAGTGGAAACCTTTTCCAGCATGGATGATCTGAGGAATCAAATTGATACTCATAGGAAAGCTAATGATGAAGGAATCACGAGCAAAAACGATGAAGAAATGAACGAGGAACCAACTGGAAGTGAGAATCTTAGTTCATCAGCTTCTTCTGAAACGGACAAACCAACTCAACAAGAGGAAGTTCGAACACAAAACTCTTTGAGTAAAGGAACATCTTCGGATTGGGTCAATGTTACGGTAAAAAAAAAAGACGAAAAACAAAAAACGGTCGATTACTCAACAACACACCGAAATCAAAAAAGTGTTACCTTCAACCTTACCACCAGGAAGTAACACTCAGGGTCAAGGAAAGGATAAAAAGCAGACAATCACTGTAGCGAATGGCGGCACGAAAGGAAAAGAGTGGGTACATCGGAGTACCACTCAAAAAGTAATAAACAGCACTGGCGAAAAGATCCACCAATCTATTGGGGACCATGTCAAACAGGAAGGCCTGGACAATGGTACACACACTAAGAAATTACCCGATCCAGACCACAATGAGCAACATGACTCAAACAATTTAAAGTCACCCAAGGACAATCAATTACAAAAACAATCACAACATACGGTTGGTTTAATTGAAGAAGGAAAGATCAAAGACAAGATACGAGATATTGGATGGTCTAAACGCCAGCAACGGTTCATTGAAGGATTTTCCTTTGCAGGAACAAATTACTACCTCACATCAAAACAAAATTTCCCTAGCAGAGGCAGAAACGCTAATGGGTATCAGACGTGTTGCAACACCGGCGACAGGAAACTGCCAGGTGTATGCAATATGTCAGGCTCTCGCAACGTTACAATTTCAAACGGAAAACGTGGAATTGCTGGAATCTTTAGCACAGTGGATTAAAGAAGGAAGTCATATTCGTGCTATGCTCGATTTTGAAATAAAATTCCCTGCAGGTATCCGCAAACACACTTTATTGGGATTAGGAAGAGGATACGAAAAAATCTCAGCAAAGGAGTCAGCTCGTGAATTTAAGCTGTATCTCAAGGAGTTTGCAACAAGTGGATCAAAGATCACCGATACAGTTCCACAGAAGGCATGGGGAAGCAACGATACTTTGGCCACAATTAGCACGCTACTTCAAAAGGATATCTTTGTCGTAAATATAAGTACAGGGATGGAAGAACCCGGTGTGATACATTACGCACCAGAAACACGTAACAGAAAAAACAACTGTTACATGATGAGTGGGGAATATCCAATGTCATTACAGAATTGTATAGACATAGTTCGACGTTTGAAGCAAAAGGAGCCAAAGACTCAAACGCAATGGCCAATCGTTCTTTTCTTCAAAGAAGCTCATTACTCGGCGTACATTCATGGATTGAGGGCAGTAGACGATGAATCGGAGGGTGAAGTAGATATAATCATGACTGACAATAGCAGTGAATGTGAATCAGACGAAGATTACGAGGATGATAGATCCAATAATAGTCAACATGGAAGAAATGGAGATATCGTTATGGATGAGGTTTCAGAACACAAAGAGACGGAAAACGGAATACTAGTAGATGGGACAGCCCAACAGAAACAGCAGGCCGACGATTGGGAGGAAAAGGTGGCGGATATCATTAATAGACTTAGTGGACCGTCCATCCATGACTATTTTAAAAATGATATTGAGCAGATTATTCTGACTCACGATCCTGGCTGGCTAGAAGTACTCCACTTCTTAACGGATAAAGTCGGAAGCCAGTCTCTTCCAGAACAAATTCAGCTCCTGGAAGCGGACCTGACTTGCCCGGATACACGCGAGAGAGTGATGCGTCACTATAAAATACCAGAATCGGTATTGCACCAATGGTACCATCGAAGCTGGTTAGACATGACACAAAGTAAGGAACTTAAATTACTAGAGTCAGCATTGGATGAGGCGGGACAACCAGAAGGTGAACACGATGAATTAATCGAGGAACACGAGAGAACCACCAAAGCCAAACGTTTATGTACACGGACAGATCCTAACGAACAAGGGTCACAGCTTCTTACGAAACCAATCCGGTATGTACGTGGAACAGATGTACCAGTTATCCAACTTCAGAGAGAATTGGTGGATGACTTCAATAATTGTGTTTCAAGTCCTAAAGAGTCTATAGAACATTGGATCACAGCTTGGGGAGCATTAGAGGCAGCTTGGAAGCAACAGTCCATGGTGCAATTTCCACACCTAGATAAAGGTCCAGGAGTATGGAAAACTGCAGCAGATAAGGAGAGCATGCTGCTTTTGGAATTATTACAAACATTTGATGGAGCCCCTTATATACTGGATAGTTTAACGACAGAGACGGTAATTGCTCTCACTCGAATATGGCGTGAACAATGTTGGTGTGCCATGTTAGAACAAGGCAAAAATAATGGTATTGAAGGGGTGCAAGCCGCATGGTTTGGTGCATGGGAACAGAGATATTTAGCACTGAAAGCACCAGAACAGAGGACATTGATTACGCATAGCACTCAAGAGTGGAATGAACTACGTCGTAATCAATATGGCGGTATTAAGTTAATCCGATTATGTGCTCCAATGAGGAAGTCTACACTGGCAAGATACCTAATAAGCGCATATATTTATGCTGAGCAATTCGCAGCTATGGTGGGAGAAGATTATCTTGCGAGTGACTCAATAATGGATTTGTTGAGACGTCACTTTAAGGTACAGACATCTTATGAAGACTATAGTGAAGGATTTAATAAAGTATTGGATGAAGAAGGATCAGCCTGGACAGACTTGCATGACTGGATGAATATCATTGCGGATCACTTCATTGACATCCCTGACTCTCCAAGGCACAATTCAGTTGAATCTAACGGTTCATCTCCCTGTTACTAAGGGCAACGAACAGATAATGGATATCGCCAACCATGATTATTTTGATCTGTCATCGATGGATAGTTACGCGAAATACAGGCTATTACAGGAAATGGAGTTCCAGTCGATAACATCAGAACCACACAATCAAAAGGGGGAGACATCGCTCACATTTTGACGCAAAAT
Source organism: Sclerospora graminicola (assembly GCA_001887855.2). Classification (NCBI taxonomy): domain Eukaryota; phylum Oomycota; class Peronosporomycetes; order Peronosporales; family Peronosporaceae; genus Sclerospora; species Sclerospora graminicola. Next base: position 27,632 of record MIQA02018578.1, read on the forward strand.
GGGAGAGGTTTCAAGAAAACAGATATAATGAGATGGTTAACATCATGGAGATATATGAAAGAGTCACATCGGCCTCACATTTTTGTACTCCAAGAAACTCACATCAACTCTTCAGAAACAGCCTCAGAATATACAAAGCAATGGAATCGTTTATGGGGAATTACAGTGACCAAGAACATGCATATTGGAGTATTGGGGATGATAAAACGGGTGGAGTAGCAGTATTATTTCACCCAGATCAAGCCAAATTCATAACTCCGTGTAAAAAGCACCTCTGGTCATCACGTTTCATCATGGTAGAGTGGAAAACTACGATGATCGTAAATATATACGCTCCAGCTAGCAATTCCAACGAAAGAGAAATTTTCTTTACAGAAGTGGAACATATCCTTTCAAACAAATGGGATAAAATGATACTATGTGGAGACTTTAATTGTGTTGAATCCCCAGTGATTGATCGCTTAGGTGGAGAACGTAACAATAACACTGAGAGTATCAGTCTATCTCGTCTGGTGGAAAAATATCATTTAATGGATGCGAGGGCGCTCATAGGATCAATCTCTGGTGAAGACAAATTAGACCCGAGTGAACACTTTACTTATTGGAAAGGCAACTCGGCTAGTCGAATCGATCGATTTTATGTGTCCAAACGACTAACAGCATTAACCCAGTGGCTGGAAGTCAGTGAACCGCCCGTCTATTCAGACCATGCTCAAGTTCAACTCTACTTATCAGAAAAGAGACAGAAAAAAAAAGAATATTTCAACCAGAGACCACGGCACCCCTTTTTTGGATCATCTCAATTGAGTACACACGAAAAGATAGAAGAGGCATTACGAACAATATTGAATAGTCAAAATTCAGTTGACACGGAGTGGGACCAACTGAGTGCTAAAATTACGACCAATCTATTCCGTCAAGCCAAGAAATCCGCACGGCGGAGAAGACGAAGAGTAAGTCAACTTCGAAGTTCATTAAGAAGTAATGCACGCACACGGAAACACCTAGTAACAGCTATAGCAGAGGCAATTCAAAAGTCGCATAAAGTACGTCAAGGAAGAAGACTGCATCGGAAAGAAGAGGATTTACGATGGCTTTACAAAAAGACTTCAGTGCGCGAAAAAGATCAAACGGTATCACAAATAACAGTACCTACAGAATCAAATATGCTTCCTGGAACGACGATACCAGATAAATTTGCATTTATTTGGCGAGGAATTCTAGGGGTTGAGCACCGTGATGTACTATTACCAGACCTTCAACGGAAAATGGCAGATTTGTTTACAATTCCTTCCACTCGAAAGGTGTCAGCAGAGCAGAATAACCTGCTAATGGCCCAGATAGAGGAATGTGAAGTTTTAAATGCAATTAAGCGACTGGAAAGACGTAAAGCAGCTGGGTCGGATGGATTAAACAATGATTTTTTCAAGGATTTTGCCGAAACCTTAAGTCCGACGTTGACTAAGTTATACAATCGATTACTTGAAGGACAAATGTCACCAGTGTCATTCCAACGTGCACTAGTGATACCTTTGAGAAAAAAAGGTGATTCAGCAGATGCACTAGATTACAGACCTATTTCGTTACTACAAACTGGATAAAAAAATTTTGCGAAAATACTGGCATTACGTTTACAAACCTTCTTAGGATTACTAATTGGTGACACACAGCAAGGCTTTGTGTCAGGTAGACGTATGGAAAAGGCAGTCGCAATCATGATGGCTACCCTACAAACTGAACAAACACATCAAAGCCAGGTTTTACCGATCGGAGAATGTCCTGGAATTTTATTTTTAGATTTCGCTAAAGCCTATGATACTGTGGATAGACAGTATCTATATCAGGTGTTATCGCTCTTTGGGTTCAGTACAGGTTTTGTGAACTTAATTAGAAATTTACATGATGATACTACAGCTCAATTTCTGGTAAACAATCAGATTTCTCAACCAATAGAAGTCTGCTCAGGGATACGTCAAGGTTGTCCATTGGCACCACTGTTATTCATTTTAGCTGTGGAACCACTGGCGTTGGCTATTCACCAGGAGAATGAAATAGATGGAATTAACATTGGTACAGGTTTGGCTTCGGACAAGCACCAATTCTCGGCATTTGTGGATGATTCCAGCATTTTCTTACAAAAAGCTGATCAGATGGGTAAAGCATTGGAAGTGGTTAAACGATTTGGAGAAATGGCAGGGCTGAAAGTACAACCTAAAAAGAGTAAATTTCTATTTCTAAGACCAACAATCCTTCCGGAAGAATGGGGAGGTATACCGGTCCTAAACAAAGGAGAATCAACACGTTATCTTGGTTATGAAATTGGTCTAGGCAATATGACGGAAGCTAACTGGGGTCTACGTATCCAACAAATACATCGGAGATTAGCGACAGCAGGGTCATGCTCTCTTTCGATTATGGACAGAGTGATGTTATTCAATACGGTGGTTTTACCGGCGATCACATTTACAGCAAAAGTTTTTGATCCTCCGGAACACATTATGAATAAACTTATACAAATCCAGAAGAGTTTTATTTGGTCCCAGAGTACCGATGGAGGACCAGCACGTCACAAGATGTCCCCGATTCTAATTTACACTCCGGATGACAGCGATCATCCTAGCTTCTCCCCGAGTGCAAATTGGGGAAAGTATTGGCATGGCACCCCCAATCAAACTTTTCAGATGCCCGGATGTGTTGAAGCAATACAATTGGACTGTTTTCAAACCTGGGATAGTGAAAGGATGTACGGAGAAAAATAGTTCAACAATATTACTGCATCAATCGGTAAATGGAATTTATTGGACACTTGACGCTACAGAACCTTTGATAGATGACAAAGGCAAGGAAGTAAACATCAAAACCGTGGTGTGTTACCCACACCCTGAATTACATCAGTTTGGATGGCCTCTTGACGAAGAAACAGCATTTTGGCGAATACCACAAGCGATTAAACGGTATTTCAAGAAAATGTATCATGAGAATATCGCAGTGCGACTACCAGAAATGATAATTCGATGGGAAAAGAAACACAAGAGAGACGAATGGTGGAGAATTTCGCAGAATCAAACACCAAAACAATTGTGGAATCACAAACATCTTTTAACGGATTACCAGACATGGGTAATTTATCGCATGGCTACTCATCAGCTCAATACATTCTACCAAAAGGGGAACGGGACACAAATTTGTCCGCTTAATCCCGATTGTACATTGAAAGATCAAGATATCGCACATATCTTTTGGGGTTGCGTCAGTGCCTGTCTCATTTGGTCTAAGTGGCTTAGTCATTGGATGGGGGAAGAAGGGGACGAACAGTCACTAAACAAATTTAAGTGCCATATCGTGACTCGTCAATCGCCTGACATTAGCGATCGTATTCGAGAAATGATGATGGCAAAATTTGGAGTTAAAGCCTCCTCTTGCACGAAACAATTCCGACGCTTATGGTGGGGATTTTGCGGAATTATAGTGGGATGGTTGTGGCAATTGCGCAATCAATCAATTTTTAATGGTTTGAGATATAAGTCAGCAGAAACCATTAATTTCCTATGGGCTCAAAGCAGAGCCCAATTAGACACAGTTGTTTCATACGAGCAACAACAACCTTCGACGAAAGAAGACGGGATGCGTCTACAATTGTGTATCCAGTGCGTTTTTGACACTTCACCAGCACCGCGACCGACAGCGAGAAGATACTCGGCATCCGAGCAATTGTATTCTCAGGAAGATCCAGACCCTCATTTAATTTCTAGGATAAGGTACTATATGGTAGCCAATAGTTAATAACTAAAATGGACTACTTTACACGAAAAAAAAAATATTTAGGTACCACAGTTCTCAATTTGCTTTATAGCACACACCTGGCTTAGGTGGATTGCAGAACAACCAAGAACGTTAACAGCTACTACTACAATGCGCGTCCCGGACCCTGGGTCCGGTCCACCATCTAGCGGTGGCATGTCGGTTGACCCGACGAGTGATGAAAAGGAGTTATCTGGCTTACCTGGAAAGGAGGGTGAGGAAGATAACTCGGCGAGTGGGGAAGGAAAGGAGGTCGACGAACCTCACGTATCAACTACGGAGACCATTGAACCTGATTCGACGGAGAACCAGGTGAATTCAGCTGGTGACCGTAAACATGATTCCAAGATTGATACTTCGACAGGTGGTACATCGAAGACATCAGAAATCAGAACCATGGATGAAACTGTACCACAATCCAGAAATAAAAAGGTCAAAGTTAATTCAGATGAGGACCTAGCCGGGGCATTGAGGGCTGCACTGGAAAATGTTTCCAAGACCTCACCGAAGGTTAAAGCATGGTTGGACACCATGCAACAATTATTTACGCAAGTTTTTTGTAAAGGCCAAGGTTCCAGCGTCTAAGTTGGCTCCTAGTGCAAAACGCTTGCCGAAATTAAAAAAAGGCGAAAATGACTGTCTCCTGGAGCTATTTGAGCACATTGTGGTGAAAGAGAAACAGGAATGGTCAATATGGAAACAACGAATTGTTGGGGCGGCTATCAGCGCGCAGAAGTCAAACCAAACATTCGAAGAATTCTTAAGGAAAATGATCGGACAGGCAGCTG
>MIQA02018580.1:0-19794 GCA_001887855.2 Sclerospora graminicola
AACTTCCACAGTAGGCCAAAACGTTACCACACTTTCCAATACTAGATATACCCGTGCTAAAAACACGGGCGACTTGAGGTGAGTATACACGATGCAGCGACTCCCGGTCAGGGGACTTCCGGTGGGTTACTTTAACCTTCCCCGGGCAAACCAATAGCAGCAAGACGGGACCTTGTTAGCCCTCTGCTGTGATCCAATGAAAGCGACTTGTGTCTACGAAAGCGAAACGTATACTGATTTTTATCCATATATCCAATACCCCCTTTTGTGTAACCTACCACAAATAGCCCGGCTGGATAGTTATGTATCTTCCTTGAAGTGGTCTCTTCATCCGGATACTCTTTCGTGTACCGCACATCAACTAACCGGCTCGACCCGGATAGCCATCCATATAAACTCACTTGACCGCTGGCGTTAAGCCCCTCCTTAGCAGCTCCGCGTCCAACTCTGGCGCCTCATCCGTCCTCTGCTAAACTCAACCTTTTTCAGGACCCTTCGCACATACACCTTCCAAACAATCCGCCCTTCGGTCATCCACTGTCTGAGGTCATCTGGCTCACCTGATCCGGACGGCCCATCTGCAGCTAGCCCAATCACAAACATCTCGTCCACACCCACCTGGCTCGATTCCATGCCTGACACCGTCCTGCCGCTAGTGGATACGCTTGGCGACTGGCATCCGGCATCCACGCCCCTGATACGCATTTTCTGCCAATCAGAAGGCGCCCTCGGCCGAATGTATTTCATACCTTCCTGTTAATTAATTCACAAGTCACTTCACCACAGCCGCCCCTGAGTCTTGTTGCAGCCGCACAACGGTTGAGGCACGACCTCACCTGAAACAAGTCTTTTTGATCCTTCTTACCCATGCCCCGCTTTGGTACGTCGTCTGCCCGATTTATAGCGATTTCCATGAAGCCGGTCTTCCGGCCGGCTTGAAGTCTCATCCGTCGATGCTGACTCTCTCTTGATATGCAAGGCGACAAGGATAACATATGTCGAGTTACTCTGGTGGATGATGACTCGCCTACCAGCGGAGTGGAAGTCGCAGAGCCGCCAGATTTATCCCGTATTCCCGATTTGGTGCCGACTCCGACTGACATTGACACTACGCTCCGCATTCATGGTCAGGCCTGCGGTGACCGGAACAGAATGAGGGACACCGTCTCTTCCCTTCAGGTTGATCTCTGATCCGGTCAGGCCAACTCCAAAGTTCTGGCGCAGAGATGTGTGACTATTTGTGCAGTGCTGGATCGCACAGAGCCCCGAATTTCCGAGCTGAGGCGTAGCCGTCAGGAAGCAGTGGATGAAATAACCCGCCTTCGGGCCATTGAAGGCCAGCTTACGGATGCTCTTCAACAGGCCGCTGCCCCATCTGCCTCCACCTCCGAAGTGGCGGGGCTAGAAAGAAGAAGAGAGGTGCTAGCCGCCCAAGTGGATAGCCTGGAACACATCCAAACGGATTTGATCCAGCAGCTCGTCTCCGCCAACCCCCGGGCCGACGAAGCTATCGCCCGAAAATCCTCCTCGGAACCGAGTGATCTTCAGCAGCAGGTGGCCGATCTCGAAGGCCAGGTCGCTAGCCTGACGAAAGAGAGGGACCCCCTCCGCACGCTGGCAGACGTCGTCGAACCTCTCCGGGCTGCCAACCAGTAGTAAGTTCACCGCTCAAAACTTCAACGTAAGTGATTCTCCCACTCCTATGTTGTAAATCGGTCGCTTACAGTTTCATGTCTATGTCACTTCACGGTCCAACAGTTGGAACAGCTGAAAAGACAGTCCACCGAGAGCTCCGAGGCATCCCAAGAGTTAGTGCATCTTCGCGGCCGGTACCGCCGGGTGCCCCAAGAACTAGACGCCACACGGGATGACCGAGACAACCTGCGAGAGTCCCATGATCAACACCATATTTCTTCTCTGGAGCAACAGTTGCAAGAAGCTTCCTTCAGGCAGCAAGGGCTGAGATCTGAGCTTTACCAGGTTCGGGGAAGATATCATAACGCTCATAATGAGCTGAATCCGGGCGACCGTTGCCTACGCCGCCCTGCTGGATAAAGAGGATCGGTTCCGGTCCCTGTTTATGCGAACTGCAAGACCGGCTCGAGAAAATCGGACCAGACCGCCCCATCCTACAGGCTCGTTTGTGTGCGCGAGAGGCCATCTTGGCCACCTGGGTATGGTGAATCATGCCCCCCCCGCCGAAATTGTCCCAGTCATCTGCCTCGGCAGAATCGGGACCTGGGGAGCTTCCGGACAGCTCTAATCCACCCCTGGCTGGTTCGGATCTCTCGTCCGCATCGGCGGGATCGGAAACCGGAAAACGTCCGGCCAGCTCTAATCCATCCCTGGCCGGTTCCGATCCGCCTTCAACCCCTCCAAAACGGAGAAAAAGGAGTGTATCCTCCCTCCTGCACCTACGTTATTTGGGCAATTCGGCTAGCGAACTGGAGATTGAGTCGGAAAGCGACGATAGTTTGTTTGCAATCGAGGCCCCCGCCGTATCCCCACTCGTTTCCCCAGAGAAAACTGGTCTTACGCCTGGCTCGTCGTCTAGCTCAGAAGATAACTCGGCATCCGGCTCGGAAACTGATATAACCGTGTTCAAAACACGGGTTACTAGAGGTGAGTATACACAACGCAGCGACTCCCGGTCAGGGGACTTCCGGTGGGTTGCTTCAACCTTCTCCGGGCAAACCAATAGCAGCAAGAGGGTCAGATGGTACCAACCCAGCCGGTACACCAAGCCCAGCCGGTACCAGCCCAGCCCTTACACCAAACCCAGCTGGTACCAACCCAGCCGGTACACCCAACCCAGCTGATACCAGCCCAGCCGGTACACCAAACCCAGCCGGATCGGCCGGATGGCCATCCATCTAAGCTCACTTGATCGCTGGCATTAGCACTTCCTTGGCAGCTCCACGTCCGACCCTGGCGCCTCATCCGTCCTCTAAGAAATTCAACCTTCTGCAGGACCCTTCGCCCATACACCTTTCGAACAATCTGCCCTTCGGTCGTCCACTGTCTGAGGTCATCCGGTTCACCTGGTCTGGACGGCCTATCCACCGTTAGCCCAATTACCAACATGTCGACCACACCCGTCTGGCTCGATTCCATGCCTGGGACCGTCCTGCCGCTGGTAGATACGCTCGGCGACTGCCATTCGGCATCTACGCCCTTGGTCCACATTTTCTGCCAATCAGAAGGCGCCCTCGGGAACGTATTTCATACCTTCCCGTCAATTAATTCACAAGTCACTTCACCACAATATCGTCAAGACTATTTCTGATTCCATAAAGAAAGAACGCTCGTTTCGTCGGGGATTTCGATTGCACAGATCAGCTGCGGACGTGCGATGGTTATTTAAGAGGGCATCCGCTTGGGAACGAGATCAGACGGTAACGCGGATTGATGCAACATCAGACCCGCCATTTGGGAAGGCGTTATCAATACCTGATCGATTTGCGGCGACTTGGCAAAATATTTTAAGCCACAGTCGTGACCTTTCCATGGAAGTACAGAGGTTCATAAAAATACCGGAACATCGAAAAGTGACAGACTCTCAAAATGTGGATTTACTTGTGGAGATTGTGCAAGAAGATGTTGAGTGAGCGATCAAGAGTATTGATCGCAGAAAGGCATCTGGACAAGATGGCATTGGCAATGATTTTTACAAGGATTTTGCCTCAGTTTTATTGGAGCCCCTCACTCAGATGTTCAACGAAATATTAAGAGGTGGGACGCCTCCACGCTCGTTTCTGAAGGCCGTGGAGATACCTTTGCGTAAGAAATATGACTCCAGTAACGCTCTCGATTACTGTCCCATCTCATTGCTGACAACTGGGTACAAGTTAATTGCAAAAATATTAGCGCGGAGGTTACAGACATTTTTTGGGGAACTTGATTGGTAAAAAACCCAACAAGGTTTTGTATCAGGAAGGCGGACGGACAAAGCTGTGATCTTAATGAAGGCAACTTTTGAGACATACAAAGCAATCAGAAAGTATCGGCAGCACAGAGTGCGGGTGTTTTATTTCTAGACTTTAGTAAGGCGTACGACACAGTGGATAGAAAATATCTCTTTACGGTGCTCAGCTTATTTGGATTTTCGAATTAATTCGTTGATTTGATGGACCGGCTCCATGCTGGGACTACTGCCGAATTTCTTGTAAACAATCAATTTGCGGACCCTATTCAGGTTAAGTCAGGCATCCGGCAAAGTTGTCCGTTAGCCCCTCTTCTATTTATCATAGCTGTAGAGCCGCTGGCGTTAGATTGAATTCAGGAGTCGAAGCTAGACGGAATCCAACCTTTGAAAAGAAACATGTCGTTCTAACATCGTTTTTCAGCATTTGCAGACGATTCTACAGTGTTCCTTCAGCACGCCGAACAGGTGTCGGTGGCTTTAGATGTGGTCAGTCGCTTTGGAGATCTGGCGGGATTGAGAATTCAACCGGCAAAAAGTAAATTCGTATTTCTAAATTCACAGTATGTACCCGAAAAGTGGTACAGTTTACCGGTTTTATCGGAAGGTGACACAATACGGTATATTGGCTATTATTTTGGGTGGGGAGATCTGGAAACAGTTAACTGCACTGCGAATACGCTGTGTCGTTTATGGATAGAGTACAATTGTTCAAAGTGATTGCCATACCTTACATTCTGTTTACAGCCCGGATGTTGAACCCCCGACGGAGGTCTTACAAGAGTTCGTTAATATTCAGAAGGCGTTTCTTTGGTGTAATAAAACGACGTGCGAGAGAGCATGATATAAAATATCCCCGACACTGCTGTTTACCCCGCATGCAGCAGGTGGGGTCGGACTAATTCTGATACCAGTAGCGCTAAAGGCTCAGCGGCTGAAGTTAGCTTGCCAGTGGCTTATAGCAGCGAGGGACTGTTATCAACTAGCTTGGTTGGACTTAGTCAGGATTGGGTGCACTAAGAAGGCGGGGCAACTACTTACACCAGTGAAAGGGTACAAAGCTTGTCAGGCCGAAGGTGTTGTTGAGTCGGGAATGGCACGGAGTTTTACAACGAGAGGTAATGGAATGGATGGGGCCAACACGCCACGACAGTACGCAGTTAGAAAGGTATACGTTATTTGTGCTACCCCAGGCGGTAGCTGGAATGGAAGCCAGCCTAGGCATGAAAGGGGTGCGTAATATGAGTAGTTTATTATCTCGCTGGATACAGATGCCTACCCCTTACGAGATTTTGCCAAGTTATAAGGTCCCTTTCTGGGGGACATACAGCGGGATGAACCCGTGGATACGAGAGGAACGGGCGATGGAATTAGTGGCGCGGAAATACGACTGAATTCCACAACTTCTCATACGTGATTTACGGATATTGAGACTAACGGCTACTACTTATATGTGGCAGGTAAAGGGTGTCCAGGGCAAGTCACATACGAGGGCAAAAATAGGTAGATGGCTATGTGCCGTGATCTTAGCGTCCCCCAGAGTAGAGGCGGGACATCATATCGGGAAAAACCCTCCGATAGTTCTTTGTCGTGGGCCAGATTCTCTGGATGGGTTCAAATTGGGAACTCGACTCTTCAGGACTTATAAAAGGATATGGACGAACACAGCAGGAGCGAGTAACAGTACGACAACAATCGGACGGGATATTATGGAGCATCGTAAGCTGTGCTCTTGGAGATAACAGGTTGACCAGGAAGTTATGGGACGGATAATAGCATTTCATCCCCATCCGGATTTACACCTCATTGGTTGGTCAGCTGATGAAGAGACACCTATATAAAAGATCTGGCCGAAATTCCGTAGGTCTTTCAGGCGAATGTACTTTCACGGTGTGGCCCCACAGTTGAAACGCCTTTTAAATAAGTGGAAACGCAAGTGTGAGAGGAGTAGCTGGTGGTCTAAGGTGCAAGACGTCGAACCGAAACAGGTATGGGAACACGACAATATGCTAACTAACTACCAAGTGTGGGTACAGTTTCGGGTTGTGACCATGCAACTCAATACTTTCTACGTGCGTGAGATCTGGGACCGACGTTGTATGGTGGAGGATCGATGCACAAGTGGGAAGACAGATGTATACCACATTCTATGGGAGTGTAAGCGGGCACAAGCTTTCTGGCGGAGATTCTTACAACACTGGAAAGGAGTAGCCATCACGGACTCAACGTTAGAACGGTTTCAGGCAGCAATCGTGACAAGACGAGCGCCACCGATTGGGGAAAATATTAAACAGGCAATGATGAAGAAGCATGGGTGGTACAATGATACCTATAGTGAAGTTTTTGACCGTCTCTGGAAAGGTGTTTGCGGGATTGCGACAGCGTGGATGTTGCAACTGCGGAATCAAGCTGTGTTCCAAGGCCAAGTCAAGAATGCGTTTGATCACTTCGAATTCCTGTGGAGGCAGTGTAGAGCTCAAGTAGAGGCAGTTGCGGACTACGAATCCAAATCGTCCGAAACGCGTGAAGACGGGATCCGACTGAAGATCAGTTTAAAGTGCTTTTTGGACCTTACCCCAGCACCGGATCAAGACTTCCAGAGACTACAACCGGATAGAGTGTATTTGGCGCTGACAGAACACCACCCGCGAATAGTTACATTCTAGATCATAGTGACTAATGGTTAACACAATAGACTACATTTTACTACTAAGGTAAACTGCCAATTTGGGGCCTCCTGCCAATTTGGGGCCGCTCCTGGTTTTGCCAAGCACCTTATAAAGATAAAAAGTAGATTAATTAAGTATATTTTAAATCGTTCCACTTTGATTGGGGATTTGTTCACTTTGATTGAAAACCTTTTTGATTTTTCGTGGATTTCTATTTCTATCCACTTTGATTGCCAAGCTTTTGTTATTATTGCTTTATTTCTATTTCTTTCCACTTTGAATAAAAACCTTTTCACTTTGAACGGGCAATGGTGTAGTTGCAAACTTTTTCATTTAAGTTAGGTCTATAAAAGGTGTAGAAATAGGATAGCTAACTTTTGTTCCTTTAATTACAGTATGTGCCCTGCATGGAAATTCCTCACAAACGCACATTTCTAAGACGTGTAATTCATCCTATGTTCCTCCGACCGACTTTAATACAACGTCAAGCGCGTGATATTCCAAGAGTTGACACCAATTACTCACCAGCAGGGATAACTTTGTAGGGGTTTAGGATTCCGTTAGGATCCATCATATTCTTCAACTGCCTCATAAGTTGTATCGAGTTGTCGGACTTAGACAGATGAAGGTATGGCGGTTTGTGAAAACCAATGCCATGCTCAGAGCTGATGCTTCCACGGTACTTGGATGTCCACTTGAAAACGTATGGCTCCAGCGCGCTGAGCACTTTCTCATTGTATTCAAGCGTAGAAATGTTCAGGTGCAGGTTGCAGTCACCCATGTGACCAAATCCGACCACCTCAGCACCTAGTGGTGTCATTATTTCTCGAACGTCCTCAACAATCTGATAGTACTGATTGATTGGCAATGAAATGTCGTACTTGTACACGTATCCACGAGAACTAAGCGACAAAGAGATATCTTCGCGCAACATAAAGAGCTTCTGCGCCTGTGTCTCGTCCTGAGCAATCGTTCCGTCAACCACAACACCAGATTCCATTACACCCTCTAAGTATGCCTCTAGTTTCTCCATATCATGACATGTGTTGGTGCCCGACGTTTCTATCAGTATGTAGAACGGGCTTGGCTGCTCCAACGGGTCCTTCGACCAGTCCTGCTGAGAAAGCACCATGTCCAGCGACTGACGATCCATAAACTCTACCGCCGAGAGAACTTCACCCAAATTCTTTTTTGCCTCCACAAATGCCTTCTGACAAGATTTAAAATCTTTACAAGCCAATAACGCAACATTCTTGCAAGACGAACGAGGGGGAGTTAGAATTGAGACCTTCGTCACTACACCTAGTGTTCCCTCAGATCCAATAAACAGCTGCTTCAAGTCGTAACCTGTGTTATCTTTGCGCATGGTGCTCAGACAGTCAATGACCGCACCATCAGCCAGTACTGCCTCAATTCCGAGAACGGTACCATGAAGTGATCCATACCTTATCAGCCGAAGACCACCAGCATTCGTCGCTACATTACCCCCTATCTGGCATGTTCCTTTCGCACCAAGATCTAACGGCATCATGTAGCCGTACTTAGCCACGTAATTATCTAGGTTTTCCAAAATGCATCCAGCTTCACACACTAAAATACCAGATACATCGTCAAATGAGATCACATTGTTCATAGAGCTCATCGACAGCACAATCTCGTCGTGCACCGGGACACTGCCACCCACGAGTCCTGTGTTGCCCCCCTGCGGTACCACCGGCAAGTTACGCCTGTTGCAATAGTTGAGAATAGCGGAGATTTGCTCGGTGGTCTTTGGCTTAAGCACCATCTGGTGGTTACTGCTGGACTTGTACTTCTTGAGCCAGTCCACTGTGTACGCCTTAGTATCATCAGGACTGGTAAGCACGCTCTCAGGTTTGAGAAGCTGCTGAAAATAGGCTTTGTCCTCGTCTGTCCAAGAGGAATGCGCAGGGTTGCGTACTGGCATGGAGAAAACACGAGTGCTGGATCGCATTAAGAATCCAGCAGCACCAATATGGCGGTACACAGGACGCAGAAGTGCCGGAAGCATACCTACTTAGTTGACGTGCAGGTTTGTTTTTTAAAGTGGAATGTTGGACGAATGTGTGATATTTTGATTGGGTCTGACAATTTCGATTCACTGGTGACCCTGACATCTGATCAAAAAAAAGCAGACATGTTGACGTGTACGGCATGCTGCTTGGATTTTGCGCTGCCTGCGGAGCAGAAGAACCATTTTCGCACGGACTGGCACCGCTACAATCTGAAGCGTAAAGTAGTGGAGCTGGCGCCGGTGTCGGAGGCGCAATTTGATTTCCGTATGCGCAAAGTGCGCGAAGAAAAGGAGGCCCAGGCCGCCAACGATCCTAAACAAAAGCAGCGTGCTAGAAGAGAGCAGATAATGAAAGCAGGATTCAAGACAATGCTTAAGTGCGTGGCTTGCAACAAAACTTTTGTGACCGTTAATGCATACGAGAACCACATAGCGTCGAAAAAGCACGTGCTTAATGTTAAGAGAAACCCCGCGGTCACTTCGACCGTAAAAACAGTTCAGAAGGAAATGGAGCTTGTCTCGCTAGACGATATTGCTAGCCAGGATGGTTCCTCCAAAGAAATGACAGAAGAAGAGCTTGCGAAAAAGATTGAAGAGTACAAGAAGCTAGTACCACTAGAGAAGGAAGACTGCATCTTTTGTTCGCACCGCGGGACTAGCTTTGACGCAAGCTTGGAGCACATGCTGAAAAAGCATGGCTTTTTTATTCCCGATTTAGAGTTTTTGGTGGATCCAGAAGGATTAATTGGCTATCTGGCTGAGAAAGTTAAGGTCGGTTATTCCTGCTTGTATTGTAATGGCAAGGGCAAGATTTTCCGGTCTTACCAGGACGTGCAAAAGCATATGACGTCCCTTTCTCACTGCAAAATGCGTTACGAGGAGGAGGACCTGGAGGAATTGTTAGAGTTTTACGATTTTGAATCTCAGTATACTTCGTCAAGTAAGACCACAGCTGAAGAGGAGGTTGAGTGGGAGACTGACAGTGAGGCTAGCATCCACAGTGACGACGAAGTTGTCGAGGAAGGACGTGAAGAAGTTTACGATGATGAGAACGACGCGGATACTTTTAGCGTGTCTGAAACAGGAGAGCTAGTACTGGCCAATGGCCGTCGGCTGGGCCGTCGCGAATTCCACCGCTATTACAAACAACACTTCCGCCCAGACGAAAAGCGTGCGTCAGTGCTTGCTGCTACTAGGGAGAATTTGCTACTGGCGTACCAGACGGCAGGCATAGACCCTTGTGGCGGCAGTAATGCACTATCGCTGACACACGTGACAAACTTTCTCAAGAAGCGCAACAACATCAGTAGTGGGATGTCGATTGTCGAAGCCAAGCGCAAGAACTTCTGGCACGAAAAGAATCGCTCACGTCTGGACAATCGCAGCCACAAATTGCAGAAAAAACCGAATCGTAAGGCCATGGTGACGGTTTAGAGAGAGGTACATACTTGGAAGAGTAAATCAACAATTTGCAAATCCATTTTATAGCAAGTCTCTTAAAACGATTTAGCCAATCGGTAATTGACATAGAGACTCCAACATACTAAGCATAGCGATGTCGGTCGACGCATGGAACTGTGCCAAAAAATAGTTTGGTTTTGGCATTTAGCAGCGCTTGCGACCAGCCATTTCGGTGAAGGGCTCGTCTTTCTCCGCCTGTCGCCATGTCAGTATAACTCATTTAAAACCCTGAGTATGCCAGTCAAATCACGAAAGTCTTACCTAGCTTATGAAAGTGCATGCGTCCATAAAATCAAAGCAGCTAAGAAAAGCTGTAGTACACCATAATTTTCTATATGGAGAATGGCTGACACCGTACAGCTAAAATTCGACCACCGCACACGGTCAGCAACAGCGAGCTTTCACCACAAAATTATATTGGCCTTGAAGTGCTGGAGCAGACTCTCATTCTGAGCTCGGTACCCTTTTCCTCGGACATGGCGTACCAACAGTGCAAAGAACGGTCACCAATACTTTGCTTAAGTCAAATTTGTAGAATGGCTGTTCTCTGCTCTTGCTTGTCGTCAATCGCAGTAATGTCACTGTGATTCCGGGTTGCAGCAAGATCGATCGATAGCCGGTGGTGAGTGCTTGCCGGTGAGTAAGCCATCTCGCATTTAGCGACTGTGGAAGAGGCGAAAAAGAACCCGCGAAGCCTAATCTGGCAGCGAGTATCGCGGTGGGCTGCGCTCTTTATCGCGCTTTAGAAGACTCAGACCTTTTTAAAAATAACTGCTCTACATATCGCAGGGCATAGGTTCAGTAGACGATGAATCGTGTCAACACCTTCTTCTGGTCTCGTTTAAACCCCACCGGTGAACTTGTACGCTCGGTAGACGTGCTGCTTCGTGAGCTCGTCCGAGACGACAAGCTTGACGCTGCCTTCGAGAACCTCAGCATTGCTGCAAGCTCAGGTTCTGCATTGGCCGAAACGAAGCGGCAAGGCCGTAACGGCGTCGCAGAGACTGAACAGATAGACACATGCGAACCAGACTATGAAGGCAATCCTCCACCCGAAGAAGAGTCAAGTGATGAGGATACGGCTAACGAGAAAACAGTGCCTGGCGAACTTGAGCGGAAGTGGGCCAAGATCCGTGCCGTGTTTCACGACTGGGACGAGGAGCAAGGTGACCGTGAAAGAAAGATGGACGACATGGCAGAGCTGCTGCTGCGCTACCGAGTGCTTGAGAAGGTTTTGATGCCCAAAGTGCTTGGGCAGCTGACATTTGAGACGCGCAAGTATGTGGGAAATGTGTTTCGCGCCATGACAGTGCACAATCTGCGTGGTTTTATCGATCTGATTGGTGAGCGACCTGACATCATGCGATGGCTTGTGGAAGGCTACAAGAATAACGATACAGCACTTATTTGTGGAGCAATGCTACGTGATTGCTTTGAGTACCAGACGCTTACGATGATCTTTTTGAAGAACCTCGAGCCTGAGTTTGAGCTCTTGTTTAGAGTGACGATAGAGAACAACAACTTTGATATTTCATCCGACGCCCTCATCAACATATCAAGGCTATTGACGGTGCACAAGAAGGTTACTGTGCAGCTTCTTGATCAATCGTTTGATCGAATTTTTGGATTGTTGAATAGCCTGCTGACATCGGAGAGCTATGCTACAAGAAGGCAGGCGCTGCAACTGCTTTCAGAGCTGCTGCTCGACCCCGTGCATTTTACCGTGATGCAGCGGTACGTTGCCTCCCGCAGTAACTTGAAGCAGGTTATGCTGCTGCTACGTGAACCGAGTGAGGCATTACGAATGGACGCTTTTCACGTGTTCAAAATTTTTGTGGCCAATCCAAACAAATCGCCTGAGGTGGAGCAGCTCCTGTTACGCAACCGTGAAAAGCTTCTAGCTTTCGTTAGCGATTTTGGTAAGAGCGCGTCTAACCGCGATTTCTTGCAAGAAAGGTCGCTGTTAGTTTTCGCGCTGGAGAGAATGGCCGAGAAGGAAAACGTGCAGGAAAAAAACTTAGAACAGACTACCCGACAAGCATCCTTGCCTAACGCCGAGCGAATACCCCTCTCGGGTCCAGTGTCTGAAGTGTGTGCGAAGCAAAAGTAGTAGGAGTTGGGCACATGAGATACTAATATTTAATAGCACCATTTTGGGGAGTTGGTGGAAGTGCGTAAAATTAAAGATTCGTAAGTGACTGAAACTGTCGTTTGCTAACGGTTTTTAGCATCACGTCAGAGAAAAAGATGAAGCCATAAAGCTACATTTATGTTACATTAGCGCGACATTTGCCCATCCACCCCAAACATTTGTCTCTGTGCTTCTGTTTTTCCCACACGTTGTCGTGCGATCGAAGCGCGAGGACGAGAAAAGCCTCGCTGGTCGACCGTCTTGGTGGCCGCAGTGCAGCTCACAGTTCGCAACTGGACCCGTAAGCCGCACTGTAATAGTATAAACCAGCTTCTTACCCTTTCTCCGCTAAGGTGTCGCTATGATCGATGAAGACTCTATTTCTGTTGTCATTACGGCTTCCAAGGAGATTGAGAACGAGGCTCTAGAAAGAGACGAAGATGACGCTAAAATTCATCCCAGGAGCCGTAAATACACCATATACACTGTATTTGTACGCAACGTCACGACGGGTGGCAAGTGCGTAGTCCGAAGGCGATACTCGGACTTCTACAAGCTGCGCAAGGAGCTGATGGAGCTCGTGTCCTGGGGTCACTGCGGCTTTTGCGAGCAGTACCTGCAGCAAATTGCCAAATATCCTTTCCCACGTCGACGGCTGCTACGATCGAGTCGAGCTGCAGTTGTGAAGGATCGCATGGACAGCCTTGGTCTGTTCCTAAGGCACATGCTACTGTGCCTCATGGCGCGCAGTTTTGAAAATTGCTCGCAGGCCTGCGAAAACATTGAAAGCTGCATAATGAAGTCTTTTTTGCAGATGGAGCAGACCGAGAAATTGTTCCCGACAGTGGCCTCCAAGCAACGTCCCATTGAGATTTTGCAGGCTATGGAAGAAAAGCGGCAGCAGCAGATAAAAGCTGCAGGACTTCGCACGAAGAGCTTAGCATGTACAAGATTGTCAGACCAGAGCGATCAACCCAGGTTTTCACGTAACCAACACCAGGTTGGCACGGACACGTGCCATCTCTGCCTGCAGAAGTGGACACATTGTTATTGCAACAGCGACCAGGACAGTGTGTACCCTGTTCATATCCCTACAGTAAAAAATGACATTGTCGAAGGGGCTGCAAACGAGCGTCCTAGCGTCTCTGTAGCCGACAGCGATGCCAGTCGATGTAGCCGCTGTGAGAAGGACTGGAATCATTGCTACTGCTGTCAGCAAGTATCTCCCACCGCGTCGTCGGTATGTACGGACCGCTGATGATTAGCAACATATTAATTAAGATTGCGAACATTGAAGGTAATATCATTTAATGCTACGACATGTACAGCATATATGTACAGCATATCCAATCCACCACAATTTGCAACATTTATCAGCCACTTTTGACCTATACTAGTATTTCAAGAGTGCGTAAATCGCTCGAGATTAACGTCGTCATCCTGTTGGAGACTAAAAGTTTCTTGCGCCCACCTTGCTGCCATCCATCCCTCCTCATAACATTCTAACAGACTTGAAGCCATAGTCCAGTCAGTCTGGTCATCGGTCGAGTCTTCTCAAATTCTGCGACTGCCCATATCTGAGCAACTGCGTTGTTTTCCAAATCGTGTCGAAATACTTTCTAGCATCTAGCCGTTCCCCTTTATGTACCACCTTGTTCCTAAGTTGCCAGAGGCACGTCATTCCAATTGAGCACATTGCCCACCAGATTCTTTCCAATTGGTCTTCACAGTCCTGTGTGCGTCGTCCCATTCGTCGTTCCAGCCGTCGACGCAAATATGGAGAAGCTTTTGGCGATTCTCGTGTTGCTATATGTCTTCTTAAGTGATCCATTTGAATGGCCTCTGTCTGCTGCTCCGTCCAGCAATGTACCACCTTGAGCCAATATGCTTCCGCTCTCTACGATATGTATGACCCCTTTCTCAGGTCTTTCACACTCAATAAAAATTGGGCAATGAGAATAAGAGCGATCAAACGATTTCCAGGAATCAATCCTGGTTGTCCCTTAACCCCGAGAGGTCACCAATTCTTTTCCACCACCTGGAGAAAAACTTGACTTACTTGACTCGCCTTCCGTATAAAAGCTGTCGAATCGTCCACGAAAGCTGATTAATGATTCGATCGAGCAGGTAATCCATCAAAGGAGCGAGTAATGTTAAGAGGAAAGTGCACAATGGATGTTCACCTGGGAAAGGGGTCACACATATTGTGTGGGGGTGCAGTCGTGCCAAGAAGTTTTGGTTACGACTACTTAGCTGTTGGAATAGATGGTGGGCGACTGATTCAGAGCTTGATCAGTTACAACGCCATTTTGCTGCTCGACGAGCACCAAGTATTTCTGAAAAATGATGGAACGATTACAACAGAGGTGTGGAAGGCAAGCCGAAGCATGTAGCGTGGAACTGCAACGACTATGCTGGGCTTCTGCTCAATTGGGTACACCTTGGCTATGGAATTACGAAATGAAAAAATCAAAAGGTAATGTTGGAATTCGAAGACATGTTTCAGTGAAACTGAAATTCCAAGTTAGCAAAACAGCGTGGACCACTACATACAAATTTTAGGTTATAAAGTACGATTCAGAACTTAATAACTTAATAATACATTTTATTATCCTTTTTACCCTACAACACTACGAGCAGTCACTACAAGTGGTGGTGCGGAGTAGAGCGCCTCTTTACTCTACATGACTAAGTCGGATATCCAAGTGGAAAAACAAGAGTGCACACAGTTTCTAGCCGGATTGCACTACATTGCTGGTGTCTGCCGCTTAGAAAACCGACTTTCCTACAGGTTATGAGCCCAAGGCACTACGGTCTCTAACCGCATATTCTACGCTACTGGAAGTGATTGATTTTGAAGTTTTCTCTCTCGATACGATTTTTTGTTTCTCGTTTGATTACTGGAGACTATCTCGTTTTCTCGTGTGGTTTATTGGTATTTTACGACTACGCTTTAATTTTGAATTTTAAGTTATCGTTTTCGTTGAAAGATGGATGATGAAAAGGCCGAAAAGGCAGAGACGAACATGGAGGTTATCTTGGAATACCCCAAGCGCATGGACCGGCGCCTCGAAGCAGTTGAAGAGGCGCGGTCGCAAGGGTCGGCTTCCAGCACGTCGCCAGGGTCCAACAAGGAATCCGAGTATGCGAGTGCTTTTAGGGACACCCTGAAAAACCACGGGCCGTTCGGGATGAACATGACCCTGAACGACGTCGGTGGTGAAGACGGTATTGGGCGCAGGGGTGGTCTGAGGGGCGGCGAAGAGACCCCACCACCGATGCAAGCGCCGGGGCTGAATATACCGGGGATGGCGGCCGGAATAGGAGTGCCTGGAGTGGCAGCCGGCATGGGTGCGCCTGGGAAATTAGGCGGCAACCCAGTGGCGAATGCGAACGGGGTCAAAATCCCAAAGTTAAGTGTGCAAAATTTTTCTGGAGCCGAAATTTACGCAGGCCTAGGGTCGGGTTTCAAGCAATGGGCGTATCTTTTCATTGAAGCTGTTGAAATTGATAAAATCGCTTCCGGTTTTGTATGGAATGAGCATTTGAAGGTCAACAAGTTGGGGGAGCACCTGGAAGGTGTTGCACTCAAGTATTTCCAGGCCAATATTGGCACCTGGTGGCAGGTGTCACTAGGTTTGTACTTTGTGCTGATACAAATGCTGAGCGCGTTCAAGATGAACATCTCACACTATCAGGCAGCTCAACTTTTCGCCGCGGAAAAGGACCCCAGAAGGTCCTGGACCGAACATTTCTTATACCTGGTTGCATTAGCTCGCGAGAGCGATTCCGGTGAGCGGTTAATTGTGGAGAACATTGTGAAATTCGCGGCACCAAGACTAAAAATTGCGTTGATGGTGCGGTACAATCCGCAAAGGCAAGACTACCTGCAGCACACGCAGGAATTGATCTCCTGGGCGCAAGAACTGGATGACGAATCCCACAAATTTAAGCGTCAAAGTTTCGGAAGACCTGCTGTGAATTCTGTACACGAACAGGGTGGTAAACGCGTGTGCTACGGCTGTGGCCTTGAAGGACGTATTAAACGAAATTGTCCGCAGCAAGAGCTCAAGAGAGGCAACCAAAGGAGCCAAAAAGGCGGGCGGCAAGGCCCTAAATATTCAGAGAAACGTTTCGTTTTATCCACAAGTGAGAGCGCGGCAGAAGGCGCCGAAAAGAAAGTCTTTGAAGAAAATTTGTGGATTGTGGATAGCGGAGCGAGTCGGCATTTAATATCCGACGAAAGGCTCCTGGAAGATGCGCGTGAATGTGGTCAAAATGACGCGCTAACGCTTCCGGATGGGGGGACACTACAGGTGACCAAGGTTGGCCAAGTTACGTTGCGCGCAAGCGATATTTCCTGGAAGGAACACCAAGATTACGCTTACGGAGGTCTTCTTTGCGCCAAAATTGGCAAATAACCTCATATCTCTGGGCTGTTTGCGTAAGAAAGGGTGTATTTTAAGAGATAATGGAAAGAAAATGGAATTAGCTTTTCGGAATCAAGTTTTATTTGATGTTGAAGTTTACGGTTCTGTGTTTGTGGCTTATTTGCGCGCGGACAGACCGCTTGATTGCGTCAAAACATTCTCGAATATGGTCATGAAATGTAGCCCAAAGTGATGTAGGGGATGAAGTGCAAGAAGGCACCCTACATCACTTCCATGCGCGGCTCGGGCATATCTCCTACGACGCAGTCGAAAAATTGGCCCGAGATCCGAGGTCAGGCATCAAAATTACGGACCATTCACGTCCAAATTGCCTGACCTGCGCAGAGGGAAAGGGGCACAAGTCGAAACAGCCCAAGCAAGACTCTGGAAAGCACACACAATTGATCGCGTGGGTGGGGTGATATGCAGCGATTTGAAAGGCCCGATAACCCCACGCGATCGGCGTGGAAATAGATTTCTCGTAGTGTTTGTGGATCACTACAGCAATTACGTGCGCGTTTTTGCGGCACGAACGAAAGATCGTGCCGCAAAGATGTTCGAGCATTTCTTATGCTGGTTTGAAAAGAATTCGACTGCCGTATTCACGTTTTGCGCACAGACGGTGGAGGAGAGTATCGGACCGTCGATTTATTTTGCAAGCAGACGGGTGTGCGGCGCCAGATTACTGAGGCCGGCACACCAGCGTCAAACGGCAAGGCCGAACGAATGAACCGGACCATTTTTAACATGGTCCGGTGCATGATTTTTGGATCGGGTGTGCCCTTAACTTTCTGGACGGAGGCGGCGGAGTATGCCACGTACATACTCAACCGCAGGCCGACCAGGGCAAACCCTGGAAGGGCACTCCCGATCCAGATGCTTACGAAAAAACCGACGAATATTGGAGACATTGTGGTTTTTGGATCCCCGTGCATGGTATACAGGGATCCGCGTTCGAAATCGCTTGCGAAGCACGCAGAGAGGGCTCTGATTTTGGGGAAAAGCGACGAAACAAAAGGATACAAAGTTTTGTTGATCGTGTCGTAACGACTACAAGACACGTTACGCAGATTGAAACTCTGAGTGACACCGCAAACAAGCAAATCACAAAGCTGCTGAGTGACCCCGAAGAAGGGGCACCTGAACGCGAAGCGCATGCGAAAGCCGCGAGACCCAAGCAAGATGGGTCCACAGGGCGCGTCAAGGAACGTGAACAGGCTGGAACACGGAAGTCAGGCCGCAAGATGAAGGCGACACCGAAGGCGGCGGCGCTCGAGAAGTTAAGACAAAAGGGGAAGGCAAAGAAGAAACCTGAGGACCGGGTAGGCATTTCGGAAGGAGACAAAACCGAAGGTGCCCCGGCAGGACAAGTACCAGGCGCAGCGATCCCGAAAACTTTAAGTGAAGAGGAAGAAAATCTCCTGTGTGCTTTTGCGGTTGTCGAGTCGGGGGCGGGTGAAAGCCGTGCAGCGGCGTCCGAACCCGACCCGACGAGCTATTTCGAGGCCCATAAGGGCAAGTTGTCGAGCGAATGGAAAGAAGCAGAAGACGCCGAATAACGATCTCTGCAGAAATTGGGGACTTGGAAAATTGTCCGGAAGAGGGACGACAAGAAACCCTTGCCCACGAAGTAGGTATACAAGACCAAGATGAAGGCTGATGGGACTGTTGAGCGCCGAAAGGCTCGGCTCGTAGCCCGGGGCGATCGCCAAATTTTCGGTGAAGATTATTTCTTTACTTTTTCAACGGTGATGGATTTAAATAACGTGAAGATGATTTCGGTTATGGCAATCATCTGGAAGGTGCCTGCACGGCACGGTGATGTTCCTAGCGCTTACCCGAAGGCAGCTACAGAAGAATATTGTGAAATACATCTAAAGGTGCCGAAAGGAATGGAGATACCGAAAGAAAAACTCGAAGAACTAGGCACAAAGACGGAAGTTGAAGTGGTACTGAAGTTGGAAAGAAATCTCTATGGATTAAAGCAGGCAGGGCGTCTCTGGTACGAGTTACTGAGAGACACCCTTGTGGAGTTAAAGTTCATGCAGTGTCTCACTGACACTTGCATTTTTGTCCGAAGTGATGACAGTGGTTCGGTCCTAGTGGGAGTCTATGTTGACGACCTACTAGCGACCGCCACTGATGAAAAATTGGTTGAAAATTTCTTTAAAGAAATGGCTGTTCTGGAACTGAAAGACCTTGGAAAGGTCGAGAAATTCTTGGGTATGCGGATCGGAGGAGATCCGGAGACTGGATATTGGATTGACCAAGAGATTACAATTGACGAAATGTTGGATAAGCATGGCCTCAAGGATGCGAACATCGTGAGGACCCCAGTTATGGAGGATGAAATTCCTGAAAGTTTGGACTCACGCCTAACGACGATTAAGGACGGAAAAAAACCTACAATCAGGGAATTTCAATCGTTGAATGGCAGTCTATTGTGGATCTCACGGTGTTCGCGTCCGGCCATTGCATTTTCAGTGCACAAGGTGACGAGGCGGACACATGCGCCGACATTTTTCGATTTCAAAATGGCGAAGCGAGTCGCAAGGTACCTCAAGGGTACAGAGACTCTGAAATTGAGACTGAAACATGATGGTGGCGAAGCTATGCCTGTGCGCATAGTTAGCTACAGTGATGCTGATTTTGCGGCCGATAAGGGCGATCGCAAAATCATCAGCGCGAGTGTGATTTTCGTAAATGGCATTGTGACAGGATGGAGTTGCAAGAAGCAAGGTGCAGTTGCGCTTTCGACAGCCGAGGCAGAATTCGTGGCTGCCGCTGTCGGTGGAAAGCAAGCTCTGGGGATAAGAGAGTTGCTTGGTGAAATTGGTATAAATTCACGGGTGCCGATTGTCGTGAAAATAGACAATCAGGCTGCCATCAAACAATTGTTGAACGAAGCGAGTGCTGCAAGCACAAAGCACGTTGACGTGAAATTGAAGTTCGTGAAAGATTACACAAGGAAGGGCAAGATGAGGCCAGAGCACGTATCAAGTGCTGACATGGTGGCCGATCTTTTGACAAAAACATTGAGCGCTGCAAGGATTGGGGAGTTACGTGACCAGATTGGGTTGGTTTAAGTTTTCTCTATTGATTCTTATCGGTTGTGGTTGAAACTAGCTGGCATCACTAAGCTGGATGGT